>CM057155.1:32847951-33089153 GCA_029962745.1 Echinometra lucunter
TATTTGCCGAGCCCTTCTTCAAAGTCTTCAAGGTTTGCCTGCCGTATAAGTCGAAACGTTTTACTAAATATATCTGTTACTGATTTATTTACTGGCAAGCAAACCGGGGGAACAGAAAGGAAAACAATGAATAAAATTTATATACAATGTGACTTCACTTGGTATGCTGATACTAATTCTACAATATAAATAAATGATCCATACTGGGCTTTGAATTTACATGACATTGCCGATTCTTATACTGCAAATTTATATTTTCATAACTATTTTCTAAATCTTTCGGGTTGATGTTCTCACATAATTGTTCCATACTGTGCCAAGAACATTATTCTTATTCAGTGTTTCAAGGTCATTTAGAGTATCGCCACACGATGTAGATTATTAGACCATGTGTTGATGCTGCTGATCTTCCTCTTGTTGAGTCTAAACTACGTTTGCTTCATCAATGAATATTAAATTGAAACAAGGGGTCTTTCACCCAGTGACCCAGACCAAGATACTGAGACTCATCGACAAACCTAACTGAAAAAAGATGCCTATTCCAGACATGAAAGTACTGAATAGACTACTCAAACTATTCGATAAGACGAGCATAGCCGCCCGTCGCGTTGGATTTGGAATCCTTTTCGTCGAAGTACTGGGCATTATCCACTGCGTGGTCGTTGAAGGGTTCGACGTCAACACCGCCTGTGATATCATTTTCGGGCATGGCTGTGGTGCGGCCTTCGAGCTTGCTGCTGTCTCCGTTGGTGTTGGAAGCATTCTTGATGGTTTCTATGTGAGCGAGGACGTCGGACATTGTTATGGCACCACGGAAACCTTGATTTCGTTGATTGCTGTGGATAGTAATACCATTGAAAGAGCGGAGTGAAGAAAAGCGGTACTAAAAACTAACCTTGTGGGGCACCTTTCTTGTTCAATTCTTTATTACTGTCTTATATCATTTTTTTTTTTTTGCCTATATTAAATTAGAATTTTAAATAACAACTTTGAATGTTCAATTTAAAAAATCAATTCACTTAAAAATTACTCCAAAATCGTTCAGTGCGCGTTGGGGTTTACTTTCAAAATACCGCCAAATAAAGCGGATCACCTAACATATTCTTTGTTTAATAGAGATAATCATTTTGCAAAGCGCATGATGTAATACTAACCGAATGACAAGGAACATCAAGAGGACAATCAAGCCGATCAGAATAAGCCCTACTAATATAGCAACAACGCTGATTACCGTTGCATGGCTTGAAGAACCACCACCACCACCACCACCACCACACCACCACCACCACCACCTACATGAAAGTTAGTGAAAAGGAATGATGAAATAGGCGACGAGACTAAGAGATACAAAGAAGAAACATCTCTACTCAAACAAAGACCCTCCCCTCCCTTCCCCCCCCCCCAAAAAAAAAAAATGAAAGAAAGAAAAAGAAAAGAAGAAGCCTAAACAAGTACCAAGTCGCTATCAGTTACATAATTGCATACAAGGAGAGCTTCATTAGGTACATAATACACTTGATAATACCTCCTCCCAAAAGGTCGTGGATACGACTCCCCCCCCCCCCCCCCCCCCCCCACCGAGAATGACAGAAGCCATTGCTGTGTTCCTTACACACCAGCTAGGTTACAACATATATACATTCCATGTGTCTGTAATTGGGTTTTCAGAGACATGTATCATTCAGATATGATTACCACATCTGGGACCGACCTTTCACGTCACTATCTGCAAGACGTGACTCAGGTTCGAACCTGCGTCCGATCAGAGTCAGTTGGTTTGCGAAGACAAAGACCCAAGGTTCCTTGTTTTAATTCAAGTCACGGTGACACCAAAAATTTGGTAACAGCTACTGAATTATGTATTTAAACTGGGTGTACATAGGAGCATACTAACCCGTCCTAACAGGACACTGGATAGCTGGTCCTACCCATTTCTTGTCAGTTCCGCATCGCCACTCCACTGATTCATTGCCATAGGTACAGATGACTGCTATTACTTCGTCCTTCTTGTAGTGTGACTTGACGAAGTTCATGTAGGTGTTTTGGGGTAGCCCTGGAATGTCGCATGCAAGATCTATGTCTAGGAAATATATTGAGCAAACATAATAACACCGAGATCATGTATTTTCTGATTATTGGCATTTTGTAATCATTGACGCGTTTGCATTATAAAACAGTGGTTGTGGCTTAGTTTTCTTTGCAGCGTCACTTGACGATCTTCATGAAGGTTTTGGGAGGTAATACAAGAAATTATGTCGCATGCAAGACATGCAAGATCTGTCATTTTAAGGCATGGATTGAGACTGGTGACCAGTGAATACAGTGTTTAATGGGAGATATCCGATATCCAACAAGGTACCATCATCCACAAAAATGACTCTGTTCTTTACTGTTAAACTATAGAAGATAAGAACAATTTGAAGAGGTCTCTGGAGATGGAGACGGGGTTATTTGGCTGATTTGTCCGAAAGAAAAAATGTTAAAAGGAGTTCATTTCCTATTTACCGGTACCATGAACAGGATTATTATATTTGGCAATTATTAGAAGGATCAAGAGGAAGGAGAGGCGGAGGATTGTCCAACAGTAGATTACCAACGTATTCTATATGGAAACGGCACCTAGAGACAAATATTTGGCTAGACACGCATGTCATTTAAGTGCTGAGGTATGCTTGAAAAGTTTACTTATGACGTAAAAAATAGCACAAACCATTTCCTGTGCATACAACTCCTGCATCTTCTAAATGCGAGCAGTCGTGCGTGGTGTCATGCGGGCAGTCCCTGAGACTCTGCTCGTTCCCTGTACATGCCACGTTATCCATGTGAATGGACCCGTATGACCGGGACCCAAAGTAGCTAGCGGAGACGGCTCGCTTGGCGCTACCGAAGCCGAGCTCTCGACAGACAACGGTGGCGTCATTGATGTCCCAACCGTCATCGCATATGGTCCCCCATATGACGTTGCGGAGGATCTCCACGCGGCCTTCATACGGACCGGAGCCGTCGACGAGTCGAGCTGTAAGGAAATGTCAAATAAATGTTAACAAATTTTGACATGGTCCTGAAGATGAAGCCGTCATCATCATCGTTGTCGTCGTCAAATTTGAGACAAGCTTTCAATTCGTTAGAACTGAAGGAAAATGGGTAGTATTGCGATTGGCATTCATGAAAAATATTTATTGTTACAGTTAAATCACTGCGTTTAGCATTGGACAAACTCTTAGTGCTTTAAGGTCAGGACTTTGATGGACAGCTCAAGCCAATGCCAAACTGTTCCCCGCTGCACGCTAATCCCATCAAATGTGTTTTCTCCGAATCGAAAGATTTCGGTAAAATGTGAATAAAGAAATATTGACATTCCAAATCTCTGTCGAACTCTTTTGAACCCAATGCTAATTAAGTGGTGGTTACAAATTGCATTTTGTAATCTTACTCGGCGCTGAGCATACGACTCCCGCGTCGTTGTCGTGGGTGCAATTGTGAACCTCCACTCCGTTATTGCGACAGAATGCAATGGACGACTCGTATCCTCTGCAGGAGAGATTGTCGACGTAGATCGGTCCCGAGCCTCGACCGAAACTGGAACTTCCTGCAGCCTCGATACCAGGACCAAATCCTAGCTGCTTGCAGACCACCCGGGCATCGTTCTTATCCCAGTTGTTGTCACAGATCGTCCCCCAGACGCCATCGAGTTCGAGCTCGATTCGGCCTTCATAGGAGTTCTGGCCATCGGCAAGCCGAAGGGTGATGTTGTTTACTATGTGAATGAGCGAAAAGAACATCGCCAAGGTAAGAAAGGAATAAGTACAAGAAGCAATGATGGAGATGATGAGTGGACGGTGGCCAATTTGGTGCACCTGCCTCCAGTGTGGAACCTGGACATTTTTTGCCATGAAATTACAGGTAAAATTTATATTCTGTAAGCCTGTCTTTGAACCAATAGTTATGTCATATTGAAAAGGTTTGGTGCATGGATGGGGCAAGATCAACAAGACTTTGGTATATATATTGCGGGGTTGTAAAAGCTCAAACCGAGGATTACGGTAAAAATGGAATTTTTCGTCTGTGACTTAGAAGGGCGAGTAAATTTAAGGGGTCAAAGCTTTTGCATTAAAGTCAATTTTGATATTGCATAATTCTCACAGTTGGAGAGAAGGTCGATCGACTTTGAATTGTTTACGTAGCGACCTCACATTTTACACGTACTTGTAGCAAACTGGCTTGTTTCCTCCGACTTGAAGCCTTAAGTTTAAATGCTAATTCGATTCATCATTTGGTATCTCGGTCAGCTATTTCAATATTTAATTCAAGTGTTATCTTATTAGTCTTGTAGAAGTCAGGTCATTAATCTATGGTGGATTTTGTAATGATATACTTACCAGGGAGAGAACATATCACACCGGCATCGCGCGAGTGATCGCACGTCGTATTAGGAGAAATGCCGAACTGTGAGCACTGGACCAATGAACGCTCGTAACCGTTGCATCGTATGTTCTTGGCAAGGACCGGCCCCTCGCCCCTTCCGAAATAGGAACCCCTCTTGGCCGTGGCGTCATAGCCATACTTGAGCTGACGACAGGCGACGCGAGCCTCTTCCCAATCCCATTCGGTATCGCAGATCGTACTCCATTCTTCGTTCACGTACATCTCGACTCGACCCTGTAACGCGTTCTTACCTCCAACAAGCCGAACTGAGATTTGGGAAAACAGTTGGCATTTGTTATGACGGCGAGATGACAAGGGTGACGATATTGGGATCGTGAATTGATATTGGAAAGTCAATTTCAGAGTAAGATTTCTTCAGATCTTTTTTTTTTTTAAACAAATATCTGCAACTAAAATGTACTTCTCAGACATGGGTTGGAATTTCAGTATGCATTCTGAAACGACATTATTATTTCTTCTTTTTTTCCAGCAAAAACCTCCTCCCCACCCCCCCTCCCCTCTTTTGGCTTATTTAATAGAAATTTTGGGTACCTACTTTTTGGTGCGCACACCACACCGGCATCCTCGATATGAGAACATCCTGTCTGGTTGTTATACTGGCAGTCAAAGATGGAATCCTCTTCTCCACTACACTGAACATCGTCCATATGTATCGGTCCAAAACCGCGGCCAAAGCTAGCATACTTCCTCGCCTCGACCGCCCGGCCAAGCCCGAGCTGCTTGCAGACGACCGCGGCGTCATCCATGTCCCAGTAGTCGTCGCAAACCGTGCCCCATGTGTTGTTGACGTTGACTTCGACGCGGCCCGCGAAGATGTTGTTACCGCCAACTAGACGAAGTCCCATGCCGGCATCTAAGAATCGAGAGAGACATTCATCATGTATAACACTGTGTATCAGCCTGTCAAGTTTGGCCATCCATTATTGGTAATTAGTATTACCTATGGATGGCCGTCGCTTTTATACTAGGCAATGTTAAGATCTGCAAGGAACTTGTTTTGTTGGCACAAAAGAGAAAACAGTGATGGCCTTTCAGACAATCTTATATATCCTATATTTCTACTCGTATACAACTTTTGCAAAGTGTTGATATTTGCCTAAAGTTGAGTCAAGAATTTAGTCAAATTTGAAATCCTTATGCCGGCATTATTATGGCTCTATTGAAAGAAATAACATTCTGTCCAGCTTTTGAAGTTTCAACGCTTTATAAATATGATTAACAAAAGTTAGGGGAAAGGAGCACCGCCCACCAGAGCTGGAGCACACCACACCAACGTCGTTTTCGCTTGTGCATTGTGGGTCTCCGGCGGCTACCACTTCCGATGCACACTGGTAAATCAGCTGAAAGTTTGTGTTGCAATTGACGTTCTTGACCACAGCAGTGCTGGTGGCGTTGCCATAACGGTCGTTGCCGAGTGATGTGCTTAGGGCTGCTCCGAACCCCATTTGATTGCAGACGATGCTCCCATCGATGTCGTCGAACCCGACGCCGCAGACTGTTCGCCATTGGTCGCCTACCTTGATCTCGACACGCCCTTCAGAGTGATTGCTGCCTCCGGCTAAACGAGCTGAGTGAGAAAGGAGAGAAGATATAGGTTTTAACGTGGTGAAATTTTGCGTATTCCATGGACTAGCTCCTCGCCTCTCCTCATCATCTTCTTTTTCATATTCGTCTTCTTCACCTTCTGTTCATCATTTCCCTCTCGCCCTCCTCCTCCTCCTCTCGACCTCGCTCTGCTCCTCCCCACCTCCTCCCCTACTCCTTATTCTTCATCTCCTTACTGGTTCTTCATCGTTATTATCATAATAATTACCAGCAATATCAGCATTAACATCATCATCGCCATCATCATCATCATCATCATCACCATGATAATCATCATCATTTCCTTGTAATTTTTATCATCTTACATTCTGGCAAGCATATCACCCCAGCGTCCTCCGTGTGCCGACAATTGTGGACGCCTATGCCTCTGTGGACGCAATCTAAGATCGACGATTCGCCACCGTAACATCGAGTATCATCCATGTGGATGGGGCCGGGACCCTGCCCGAAACGAGCGTTGGTAGTCGCAGCGAAATCTTCTTTGAAGCCGAGTTGACGACATACAACCTGTGTGCGCAGAAAGATGGGCCATTTTAACAAGTAGATGTCATGCATATGAATATTTAAACTTGATTATAGATTGCAAGCTCTTTACTCCTCAGTTCCCACTAGAAGGGCTACTATATACTTCTGTTACTACTTATGCTACTACTTCTACTATCACTAAGGCTAATACTTCTACTACCACTACTACTACTTCTATTAGGCCTACTACTACTACTTCTACTACCACTACTACTACTACTACTACTACTACTACTACTACTACTACTACTACTACTACTTCTACTATTACTTCTACTACTACTACTACTACTACTACTACTACTACTACTACTACTACTAACACTACTACTATTACTACTACTGCTGCCACTACTTCTAATACAGTTACTGCAAATGAGAGAACTGATATTCTGACTTTCGTCGGAGATCAATTAGCGTAGAAAGAAACTGAAAAGGCTAGAATTAAAGGGTGATTAAGTTTATACAACCCAAAGAGCTCCTATCTGGTTGGATATGAAATCATGTAAAACTAAGAAAACGGCGTGAAGAATTTGACGATGGCGGAGAAGAGATTAAAAAGAGACATGATACTACCTTAGTAACGATATCTCGTGTAGTAAATCGTCATCTCAGGCGCCTATGGCTTGCTCATATAATCTATCTATACATTAGTCCAAATTACTTTAGGTTCATTGCTCCTAGTAAATGAAGCAAAAACTAGACGTGCACTTAAAAACAAATCTAGTCATATTTGACTGACTATTACTGTTCTGCTAAAAACTGACACAATACAATTGATAATGAGGAGACTTCTAGTACAATATTTGGCTAAAGCATACATGTAGGATCACACCGGCTTCAGCACTGATTTGACAGGATTCTAGTTTTTTAAAAACACCAGAATTCTAGTGAAAATCTTGTTCATTTTTACTAGAATTGTGTCAGTTTGACTAGAACAGTGCGGGTGCCCATGGGATCCAGCAATCTAGTAAATCTGACTAGATCTGTTTTAGAGTGTAAATTGTGAGAAAGATATAAATATGAACAATTTTCTTAAAATTTGACAGTGTTGGGTCCGAGACAGTCTCAGATAAATAAAAATTAAAAATCTACAAACTGTATTTCAAGGTATCCAACTCTGAATCTCTACTCTCTTTCGGGTTCTTTTTACTTTCAGAATGAAAACAAAGTGATTTTATTCTACAGACTGAAGTAAAGCAGTGAGGTTAACTCGTCAAAATTGAGCTCTTTTTCAGTGTCTCGCCGATGTCTCGGCCTCCGTTGGGTCCGAGACAGTCTCAGTGTCCAGAATCAGCCGAGACTAAGACCGAGACCGAGACGACACACGAGACACACAATCACTGTCTCGAGAAATGTCTCAAGACACCCAACACTGTAAATGCTTGAGTATAATAGTATAATTGGGGGGGGGGCTTACAGATGTGGGACTTTTGCCATTTTTGTAACATAGTCGTTGGGCGCCCGGCCGTCAAGTCTGAATTTTGTTTACTTCTAGTTTTTTTCTGCGTATGTATTTTGGTATGTATTCTTTGATTGTTAAATAAAAATTAAAAATCTACAACTGTATTTCAAGGTATCCAACTCTGAATCTCTTCTCTCTTTCTGGTTCTTTTTACTTTCAGAATGAAAACAATGTGATTTTATTCTACAGAGCTGCACACGGACGTTACCGCTAGACCAACTCCTGCTCCCTGCTGCTTGCCAGCCAGCTCCAAGATTTCGGCAGTCAGGTACTCTAGGACAGCAGTGAGGTTAACTCGTCAAAATTGAGCTCTTTTTCAGTGTCTCGCCGATGTCTCGGCCTCCGAGACACGAGACATTTCCCTTCGAGACAGAGACCGAGACCAAGACATTAGCGTCCGAGACCTAGACGAGACACGAGACACACAATCACTGTTTTGAGACCGAGACATGTCTCAAGACACCCAACACTGAAATTTGATACAAGAATTACAAACCCTGGCATCAGTGGTATCCCAGTTGTCGTCACAAATCGTTCCCCACTGATTATTGAGATAGACTTCTACCCTTCCTTGAAATGGACTATTCCCGTCTACCAACCGAACGGGTGTCATCGGCTCTGGCGGTATCGTGGTCGGCAAGGGAGGCATCGGTGTAGTCGTCATCGAAGCTATGAAAAAAAAAGAGATGACTAGGAAGGTGCGCCTTGATTTGAACCACCTAGTTTTTAATTTTTCATGTCAAATTTCAATGAAAATATAAATCGGTTTGTATACAATCGACCAAAAATAGCTCATCTGTTACAAAATCCACTGACGCGAATACTTGATATGACTTATGTGCTCTTCAGTATCATTTGATCATTTCTGAATTATGATACATGGTACATGCCATAATACTTGGTGGAAGTATTTTTATCAACATGGGAAACAAAAGCTGTTCATGATGCAAATCAATCACTTACGAATTTGAGTCTATTCTCATATTTCACATAACATAAATATTTAACAAATATGGAACAATTTAACATGGTAAATTAAAATGAGACATATTGCATGAACATTCGTATAAATCAAACATAAATGAGTGAGTCAAAAATTACGGAAGACATTTGAATTAAGTGAAATATGAAGAAACCTGCATAAAAAGGAAAGCTTGTTGAGTCTGCAGGTTCCTTGAGGTGATATCGGGTCTTAATTGCTTGGATAAGACACAAAAAAAAAACCGAAGAGAAAAGGAAATACCAATGATGAAAGCAGAAGGCAGCTTAGAGATAAGAGACAGAGGGAGAGAAAGAATGAAACAAGGCAAACGCCAAGCGTTGTCTCGCCTGCATATTGCAGTCATGAAGAGACTGCATGTCAAAACTATGCTATATGACTTCTGAGGCTGTCAGCAGTTTAGGGGGTGAATTGTGGTTCTGACAGTTTACATATGCAATAATGGTATAGGCCTACTTTATCCCTAGGAAATCAGATAACACTAAGAATGCTGTTAATACTACGAAGCTATAATTATTTCCATGCAAGTAAGGAAATGAATGTTGGTGAAAAAGAATGTAACTGATAATAATGTGAGTAAAATTGAAAAATTAAATTAATTATTAAGGTGTTATGGCAAACTTATTGTTTGAAAAATGGTATGAATTTGGTGATTCCACATCAAAGCTATAGAAAGTTATTAGGTGTACAACATAGCACAGTGCCAGTTATGAAAAGTTCATTGACCTTTGACCTTTGACCTTAATCAAATTCAACTCACATTCGAATTTGACCTGCACCTTCAAGAGATGGACCTCTCATATGAATTTGGCAATCCTACCTCGAAGGTATAGAAAGTTATTGTGTGTACAACATAGCACAGTGCCAGTCATGGAAAGTTCATTGACCTTTGACCTCTGACCTTATTCAAATTCAACTCATACTCAAACTTGACCTGTGCCTTCAAGAGATGTACCTCTGGTATAAATTTGGTGATCCCACCTCGAAGCTATAGAAAGTTATTGTGTGTACAACACAGCACAGTGCCAGTCATGGAAAGTTCATTGACCTTTGACCTTTGACCTTAATCAAATTCAACTCACATTCGAACTTGACCTGCACCTTCAAGAGATGGACCTCTTGTATGAATTTGGCAATCCTACCTCGAAGGTATAAAAGTTATTGTGTGTACAATATAGCACAGTGCCAGTCATGGAAAGTTCATTGACCTTTGACCTTTGACCTTATTCCAATTCGACTCATATTCGAACTTGACCTGCGCCTTCAAGAGATGGACCTCTGGTATGAATTTGGTGATTCCACGTCAAAGCTATAGAAAGTTATTAGGTGTACAACATAGCACAGTGCCAGTTATGAAAAGTTCATTGACCTTTGACCTTAATCAAATTCAACTCACATTCGAACTTGACCTGCACCTTCAAGAGATGGACCTCTCATATGAATTTGGCAATCCTACCTCGAAGGTATAGAAAGTTATTGTGTGTACAACATAGCACAGTGCCAGTCATGGAAAGTTCATTGACCTTTGACCTCTGACCTTATTCAAATTCAACTCATACTCAAACTTGACCTGTGCCTTCAAGAGATGTACCTCTGGTATAAATTTGGTGATCCCACCTCGAAGCTATAGAAAGTTATTGTGTGTACAACACAGCACAGTGCCAGTCATGGAAAGTTCATTGACCTTTGACCTCTGACCTTAATCAAATTCAACTCACATTCGAACTTGACCTGCACCTTCAAGAGATGGACCTCTTGTATGAATTTGGCAATCCTACCTCGAAGGTATAAAAAGTTATTGTGTGTACAATATAGCACAGTGCCAGTCATGGAAAGTTCATTGACCTTTGACCTTTGACCTTATTCCAATTCGACTCATATTCGAACTTGACCTGCGCCTTCAAGAGATGGATCTCTGGTATGAATTTGGTGATCCCACCTTAAAGCTATAGAAAGTTATTGGGTGTACAACACAATTGTTGACGACGCCGACGACGACGCCGACGACGCCGACGACGACGCCGACGACGACACCGGAAATAGTGATACCTATGTCTCGCTCCGCTACGCAGGCGAGACAAAAATGGCGAAGTAGGAGAGTGAATCTGACAAAGTGTCTGCCACGCCGAATGTTTCAAAGGCATGAAGAAGTACAATGCGGGAAATGTGTGGGAAATTAGAAAGCGATTATTCGAAAATGCACAAAAAGGGACCTCTCCATGTTCAAAGCTATAAATATTTGGGGTCATTAATGTGCTAACGGTGATTTGGTCTGTCATTATTACTGTATCCATCAGTCTATTATAAATTATTTTAAAAAAAAAAAAGAATTCGATCATAGTACAGTATGCCCTCTGAAATAGAGGGCGCCCGTTAACAAAACTCACAGGAGCATGGTAACATGGAGGATCCCCCCCCCCCCCACCCTCATTCCAAGAATTCTGACTATGTATGAATGTCGAGTGCAATATTTATTTCTGAAACAGACTCATGACTACGAACAGGATGACTCTCAAAAAAAAAATCATTAAAATGCACCCCCGGTTCTGGCTATGCCCCACTAAGTGGTAGGTTAATTATGCTATCAGTCTTACGTGCGGTCGGCGGGTAACAGACCACTCCCGGATCAGCGGAGTGCTGGCAGTCACCCTCGGAGAACTGCCCGACAGGGCAATCCTCCAAATGGTTCTCGTTTCCCGCACACTGGTAGTTCGTCGACATGATTCTGCCTGTACTCGAGCCGAAGCGAGCCGTACGCGACACCGACGTCGCGTTGATATAGCCAAGATGCCGACAGACAACTGATCCGTCTCCAATGTCCCAATATGCGCCACACAACGACATCCAGTCCGTAGAGTTCCCTCGCATTTCGACCCGGCCCTCGTTTGGCGCGCTGCCATTGACTAACCGAAGTTCATAAGAACCTTGACACAATCAAAAGAATAAACAGAAAGGTAAAGTAACTACTGATGTTTTTTATGATTTGATTGCATTGTAAATGATACAAGATTGAACATATTTACATATAAACAAAGCAAATCCTCAAAATTTCTTGAATAAAAAAGAACAACCTCAGAAACCCTGAAAAATACTACTTTTCTCAGTATGTAATACAGTCAATCTTCTTTACATTATAATGTAAAAATATGATCTATGGTTCATATTTTGTCTTACTCTGTCTTTGATTCGTTATAGCATTGATATAAATAAGCTGGGAGAAGAAATACCATCGTCGTACTTTGAAATTCAAATTTGAGAATCATATCGTCATGATGACGACATTATCATCTTATTCAGTGATCATTTAGCATGTTTAGTCAATCCAAATATGGGTTCGAATGAGAGCCGAGCAATGGAAAATTTTAAACTTCTTCATTTCCATATTTCAAGAAATATGACATTTAAGAAGAAGTTCATTCCGAAATCAAATTGATATGCATGAATGAAAGAAAAATAATTTCAAATGTGCTGATTCTTGAGGTTTTTTTTTATGAAAGACATGATTATTTATTTCATATATAGGGGAGGGTCCATTACACAGGGGAAGGAATTTCAAAACAAATTGGAGATTTTCCTGAGCCGTATTTCTCATTTCTGTACTTTCATTGAATGCAACATGACATTTGGAGTTGTGATGTCACTTTTAAGAAAAGCAACCTATAACCAGATTCTAATATTTTAAGAAATAGAAATATACATTATAAATGAACACATACTTTGGCATCGCACAGTTACTATGGCACTTAGACAGAAGAGAAAAGACAGCAGCGAAGACACAGAGAGTAACGTCTTTGTTGGTCCACTGGGCGCCATTTTTTACCCTGCAAAAATACCAAATGAACGAATAGGTCAATTATAAAACTGTGGAATATTATCATGTAAATCTAGCCCTAAACAAATATTTCAATAAAGAGAATGAAATTAGTAAACTTGTCTGTTTTATGCATAGGCGGCGATCCGCCTATGGATTTTTGATAGATTGTGTATTTGCGAACCTGTTCAAAAGATAAATGTGACAGAAAAAAATATTAAATTTTGTTAATGCAGGGGGTAATTTCAAAATCACACTTTTCACTTTTTAACAATGACACGTACCTCCAAGTAGCCATTTACAGTATGAAAACTTGTGCGAAGTAGGTCAGTCTTTTTCGAATTAGTAATATACATGTGTATCTTCGGGGCGCATTTTTCCCGCTCGAGGTTATAACTATTTCGCCTTCGGTGTTTCCGCCCCCCCCCCCCCCCTCCGCCGCCCCACTCGTTATTATCAAATCGCCACCACTGTCCTAGAGGATATACTGCAAACAATCATATGTGGGGTAAAACAAGAATAAGCCTTTGAAGTTGTTTCGAAAGAATGATATTGCGATCTGGTTAACGCATGGAATTCATATCGATACTATGATAGGGAAAATGGGGGCTGCAGGTAGACTAGTCACTACTGAGTAGTGAAGAGAGAGAGAGAGGGGGGGGGGAAGAGGTGGATCTATTTTACAACTTTAGAATTCAGATCAGTACCACATAAGGGAAAGGGGGAGGGGCCTACAGGCTTTGACCAATTGCTAATGAGTGCTAGTAGTGAATAAAAAAGAGAGAGAGAGAGAGAGAGAGATGGGATATAGATAGTGAGAAATGAGGTCATGGGAGAAAGAGGGAGGAGACGAGGAAGAGGAGAGAGAGAGAGAAGGAGAGAGAAAGGAGATAGAAAGAGAGAGAAATAGAGAAAGTATTACGGTACAGTGCGTCCCAGAAAAAAAGTGTGCAGTTGGAAAAATTCTTGCCATTTGAGCATTTCAAAAAATTTTTTTTCAGGAAATTGCCATACTGGTGGATAGCCCAAAGACTCTTCTAGCAAATCCCACCAAAAAAACTCCAAAGAATTCACGCTTGAGCGAGCAAAAATAACTTTTGTGAAAGGGTGCAAAATCCAGACTTGACAAGAATGGGTATTTGTGCTGGTTGCTATTAGCGAAGCAGAAAGTAGTGTTAACTGTGGAGGCTTACAATTTTAATATTCTGAGGGCTTTCTGGCGATTTATGAGTAGATATGCATTGTTAGGTTTATATTATGACATATCCTATTAACATGTCACGCTTGAGTAAGCAATTGGATATTTCATTGACTGTTTTATAATGCTAATTTTGGGGTAAGTTTTAACATTTAAGCTGGCATGATTTGTATGTCATAAATATGGTCATGCAGAAAGATCAGACAATGAATCATTCATAAATAGGTTAATCAATCTTTCCATCAATCATAAAAGCAGTTAATCAATCATACACTCAATTGGGCCAAAACACAAGTGAGATGACACAACTGAAAAACTGCAATCTGCAATGCAAATATGTAACTTTCATGAATGAGACTAAAATGTGAGCATTTCTTTGCCGATGGAAGATACTTCATATTTTATCAGTAATATTTAACTTCTTCGTTCGTTTGGCAGGGGAAGAAAATCATGTTCCATTGTATTTTTTCAATGAAGTCACACAGGAATTCGGGTCATGAAACTTACACGTTTGCAACGCAGATTGTAATTATTCAGTTCTGTCAACTCACTTGTCTTTGGGATTGAATTAGTGCATGATTGGTTGGGTTTTTTCTTGTTGATTGATTGATTGATTGGCTTAATGAGTGTTAATCGATTGATCTGCTAAATGATTAGTTGATGTTGCTTGGTCTGCATGATTGCATTCTAGTATTCTTTTTTCTAATATCGAAAATAAGTCAGCTTTAATGGTAAGAACTTTACCTAAAGTTAGCATTAATAAACAATCAATAAAGAATGTAAATTGCTCACTCAAGCATGAAATGTTAATTTGATGTGTCATAACATAAACACAAAATTGGATATGCACTCATGAATCGCCAGAAAGCCCTCAGAATATCAAAATTGTAAGCATCCACAGTTAGCACTACTTTTCGCTTCGACGATAGCAGACAGCACAAATAGCCATTCTTGCCAAGTCTGGATTTTGCACCCTTTTACAAAAATTACATTCTCCTCACTCAAGCGTGAATTATTTTGAGATTTTTGGGTAGGATTTGCTAGAAGAGTCCTTGGGCTATCCTCCGGTATGAAAATTTTCTGAAAATATTTTGAAATGCTCAGATGGCAAGAATTTTTCCAACATTTTTCAGCATTGGGAGGATAGGGGGTGGTGGGATCTGGAAAGTTTTTCTTTAATTTTTAGGTTTGCCGACACAAGCATACCATTAATGTTGATTAAAATGGATAATGCCAGTCTTTACATTAAAGCTCATGTACAGTTTTTGGTCGTTTTTTTAATAATCATTATTATTCATTTTTAGATGACCACCAGAAAGAAAACTTTCTGTACACTGCTGTAGAAAACCGTGACCCATTATCTAAATGCAGGCAAACATATAACTGAAATACTCTGTACATTATCTGATTAATGTATGAAATTACATTCCGCTTCCCCGCTATTCCTTTTCAGCCTAGCGTTGATGCCATTTCTGTATGCGACTCTACGGTAGAGATTTTTCTCCTTTCTTCGCGTTGAAACAGCAAGTTGTGGAGCAATCTGAAATGAAATACCTTAAATTTTTTAAATCATTTTATGGTACCCTTACCGCCCCATGCCATGAAAACCAGGACTTTGTGGTGATTTCCTGCAATGTGAACTACGAAAGCGGTCAAAATTTCAAACTAGTTTTCCATTCTGCGCTGTATCCGAATTAAACCAACGTCATGTTCGTTCAGTCTTGTGCACGTTACCAGAGTATGTTGATGAGGATCTGGGCCCCGTTTCATAAAACTTGTTATCAATAACAAGTTGCAATAAGCTACTAGAATCATTGCATCTGATTGGCTGAGAGCAAATTTGTCATAGAAATGTGGCAGTTGTTACTGATAATAAGTTTTATGAAACGGGGCCCAGTTCAACAAATACAAGGAAATTCCTCCTCTCGGTTTTCTTATGCCAGCTTCATCAGTGAACTTGAATTACATGACAAATGCTAAAAGACTTAAATCGATATGACATTCAAATCCTGTATACACTGGCATTGCTTTGAACGAACCGTCTTGAAACTTTCTCCAAAAAAGAGGATTATATTTCGTTTTCTTTGTTAGGGAACCCAGGATTTTTTTTCAGCTCCATGATTGGATCACTTTAGAAAGTATCTGAAACAAACACAAAAACAAAATTAAAAATCAAAGTGCAATATTTTCTGTATCATGCTTAAACTAAACATATGAGTTCATTTTCATTGTATTGTCCGTCGAGTACCTGTACACTTTAGCTACCTAGAATTTTTTTCTGAAATATTAATTCTTGCTGTCTATATGATTATAAGAAAGATTATATAAAAAAGCTTTTACGTCGACAAAACTGTAACCTACTATTGGAAAGAAACCGAGCAAAATATACATTTCGAGCGAGAAATGAGACCCTTTTGACTCAAACGTTTGGATTTCAGTAAGGGATGTTTACAACACAATGTCAAAGTCATGTTATGAATCTGTGGTTAATATGCACTACAAAAACTAAGATGTTAAATCACCATTTAAAAGGGTCGAGGAGTAGTTATATTTTCAAAATGGTAGATTAACACTCTGAACATGCTGGATTCCAACCCTTTTTTCTTATTGAGTTGAATCCAGCATGTTCAAAGTGTAAAATGTAGTCATTCTTCGGTCCTTTCAAATGTTGATTTAACATTTTGAGTTTTTAGAGTGTGGAGCGTCCGTCATGCGGAGGGGGCATTGGGGCATTTCCCCCTCCCTCCTCTCTATGTATACAATTCTTGAAACCATCCGCCTTTTCTTGCAGATGCCATACCAAAGCTAAATTATGCCAATGTTATAAGCTGAAGACCGCAAGGGTGGGAAACCTTGGTAGTGGGGATCTCAAATGTATTGCCCCTCCCTCTCCTGACTGACGCTGATTGTAATCATTTTACATGGATTACTTAGTTCAAAGCAGAAGATCTAGAAGAGATGACACTCGCAATTCATGCCCTCTGTTCTATTGCCAGATATTTAAGTTTCATGGTCACTCACAAGTACCTAAAAAACTCACCATTCATGCGCGCTTTTTTAGCAGAGTTTATCTTCCGTTCTAAAGCTGGGGTCCTAGCCCCTGTCCCCACCACCTTCCTATGCCAAAATCGTGGCACAAAAGCCCTGTAATTCTAAGCCATCTTTGGACAGCTACCCCCCCCCCCCCCTGTTACCCCTGGACAATATAGTACCCCTATACATGTGTAGGAAAGCAACCGCCAAGTGACTCTTTAGACTTTAGCGGGAGGTATTGTCTGTGGGATAATCATCCGGGACGGTAATTTAAGGAGGTCGGTGTCTATCATTACTGTGAAGAACTGTTAGAAATACTAAATCCCTTCAATATTATTGTTTCAGATAAAATGAAAAAAAAGTCTCTCTACTGCTGATTACTTTGTTCCTAAAACCTTTGGTTTAAGCCCTAATTTTTTTTCTATTTTCCCCTCTTTTGTGTATGATTGTAATTTAATTAGTTATTTTTTTCCTTTCTCATATTTGCATTTGTGTGTAGAATTCGTCTCAATTTTTCTTGAACCATTTTTTTTATCCTTTTATCCTTTATGTATTTGTACTGTATGTTTTTATTACTTGATTTCATTTTATATGTGTACTTCTCTGTAAAATATTTATTCTGAAAATCAGTTAAACAACTGAAATGGCTACCCTGTGGAAATAAAACGGAAATAAATAAATAATGCGATAATAGTCAGTAAACGGGGGTCTGCTCACTTGACCGAAGGACCACAAGACTATATGTAAAAACCTAACCGAATTTAAATAAGAAATTTGCCCCTCATATTTGTTTTCCTTTCTCTGCATGCCTTCATGTATATTTACGTCAATGCACCCACCCCTCCCAAGTGGAAAACGTTTGGTTGCCCCTGCTATATGTGTGAATATACAAACATTCATTTCTTTTTCTCATGAAAACTTTGTAATTGAGCGATCCTAAAACTCTCTCAAACATTAGCAAGTATGTAGCAACTCATTTTCTTCCTATTTTGTTTATGTCATGGCAAATTTACATCGAAATCCACCAGGGGGTGCAATGGGGAGAGCTTCGAGCTTCACCCCCCCCCCCCACATACACACACACAAGTAATATAGAGTGCATCATTAAAAAGGGAACATTTGGATTTTTCAAAAATTATTTAGGTTGGAAGGAATGATGATCAAAGAATAGCAAGTACGTACTTTTGGTTTTCGCATGCAGCTGAAAAAAAATCAATAAAACTCTTTTTTCACTACCAGCCCGTTTTACAATTACGTTTTAAATTCAAATCGGTCAGATTAGTGTATTGATTGCGTTTTGTGATTTTGCAGTCTCGTGGGCCTTCGGTCAGCTGGGCTTGAACCATAAATCTTGCTTTTATTTCAAATTCAAGAAAGGAAAATGACGTTTGCTAATGAATATAGTACAGTCTTTGAAGCCTTTCAGACCAACAATCTGCCAATATTTTGGTAGTTAAAATAGGACACTATTAAAAGCTGGATACTGTGCTTAGTTCCTACAGATGTGACCTTGTATGTTTTGAAAGTCATCCTAATATATGCTCTCCTGTCTGTCTATGTCTGTCTCTCTTTCAAAAAAAAGGAAGAGAGTGGATTTTTTTGTTTTACTCTCACTCTACTCATTCTACCCCCCCCCCCCCAAGCCATGTCAGTGATCACTCTGGTCTTTTGTTTGTTTGTTTGTTTGTTTGTTTGTTTGTTTGTTTGTTTGCTTGCTTGCTTGCTTACTTGCTTGCTTTAGGGAGAGAGAGCTTAGACAGCATGTGAGTTACTGATTTTTGTTGTTGAAAATATCATGTATATATCGCAGTAATAGTGCACAGGGGCAGTATTAATTTTGAAGTATTCTGTATTGAGGACTGTGTACTTTATAACTGAGAAAATTTTTGGATGTCAAGTCCCATATACCAAACTCTTCGCCCCGTGTATTTTACTGTTCATACCTAGCACACTCAAGTAAACTTCTTATGGTTATCATTATTTCAAAATCTACGAATACTCATATATATGGATATATATATATATATATATATATATATATATACATACATTTTCTGCCATGTTAAACTATTACAGGGTTTACAGACAAACTTATGGGCATCTTAAAAGCAATGTTAATTGTAGGACCATTACTTATTAAAGTGTATCTTTAAAAGCGCTTTGGGCCCTATTTTGATGAGCATATCTCTCTTACTTATGTATCAGCTTCATGTTTCTATCAACAGAACATACGATCATACTGGCATTCTCAATTACATGTTGATAAACCTTCTCAACCCTCTGTCTAGCTCTGCAGATTAATCCTATCGATACCAAAAAAGTGTCATTTGATTCGATGTGATTTGATTGATTGATTGATATGAACACGATAAAAGCCCAGTTCAGCTACTTGGCTGATTTACAATGGGGCCGTGTATCAGTTAAATACTGTGCATGAATACAAATATCAAACAACAATTGCATGCGCAAAATATAAGAAATATATAATATAATACATAAATCACAGAAATTAAGATAAGGCTTAGAAACATACTGCAAATCATCTTTTCTCTATTCGCATGCTGCCTCCCTCCTTTATCTCTCTCTCTCTCTCTCTCTCTCTCTCTCTCTCTCTCTTCCTTTCTTTCTTTATTTCTCTCTTCTTCTCTCACACTTAAGTGCTTCCTTTTGTAGAAAAAAATTTTACATCCCCCATCGGAAATGCGTGATAGCCAACACAACTAAAAAAGACAAAAGAGAAAGAAAAATAACAAATCAACACAACAATTAACACAAATGAATAAATTCGGCCCGCGCGTGATCCTTAAAACATATGGTATTGCTATCGACATATTTATATGTATATATTTTCGAAAACTTTCTCACTAAACAGGAAACATTTATCGTCATGAACTATTGCATGCACTCTTGCATATGACCATGACACTAATGCTTTCGATTTCTTTCTTGAAAATTGTACCCCCCCCCCCCGTGCCCTGCCAAAATCATCATCATGGTCACATGGTGCTTCAGTGAGAATGTGATTTATGCTACCCAAACTATGTTATATTCCATTAATTGCTCCATATCCGTGAGAGCAGTATGTGCGAGTATCCATATCTTAAAAAGTAATAGATTAATGCATGCTTATTTCATCCGGCAAATAAAGATTTAAAAAACCAACGTCGAAGACGAGCCACGTGCTTTCCAAAGCATAGAAATTTTCCAAATTACTATATGTAAAAATTTCTCGTTCATAAGCTACGCAACAAATGAATCAATGATCGTGGAAAGAAATAAGTCAAATCAAATCAAATTATTAACATCACAGTATCATAAACATGATGTACACAGGGGTTCATTAGAATGCAAGGTTGTTGTTTTTTTACACTGAAAAATACAAATTCTTCTGATGGGAGGTGTTTAACCTTCACAGACCCCCCCCCCCCCCCTCCCCGGTTACCGAGCTTCCTCGAATGCTGCTGCCCCCCCCCCCCCCCGGTTCTTGACAAGGAATTTTAAAGAATAAAATGTTAAGTGGCACTGTGGCAGTCGTTAGGCCATAAGTAAAACTATCACATTTTTACCATGTTGGCTGTGATTAAAAGAAATTGGCCACTGAATTTTGGATAGAAGAAATGGCCTAATAGTCAAGAGAGCAAAAAATTAAAGTGTATAGAAATGAAATTAGTCGGTATATCATGGCTTTTATGTAAGTGTGATGTACCTTAAATGAGGGAGATCACGTTGTTTTTTTTTTTCTATATAGAGTAAAGTCCTTGATCAGCACGATGAAAATGTTGGTATACTCGTGATATAGGCCCCATCATACCCTACATTGGCGTACTGGTGGGGGGGGGGGCTTGGGGGGGCGCCAGCCCCCCCCCCCCCCAAAAAAAAAAAAAATAAATTTCAACCATGGTTTATTTTCAATTTTATATTAGTGATATCACGCGAATTTCATTATTTCTCCCTAGACTCCGTTTCTACTATTAGGTAACGCATTCACAATTTCCCAAATAGCATGCATAGCAAGGCAGAAAACATGCATAATATCAATACTAATGTTTATTATGATATAACACTTGATTTTATCTGTTTATCTGACAATGGATTTAAACTTTGATAATGAATATTCTAAGATTTACCAAAACTAGACACGGGCTTTAAGTTTGTAGTCCCAAATAGCGTTCTTTTACAGAGTTGCAAACCATCAATACTGCAAAAAGCTCCTATACCATGGGAGTGCACCCACGTAGCCAAGGGGGGGGGGGCGATGGGGGCGGGCGCCCCCTCCAAAACGCTAACAAAAAAGAAAAAAAAGAAGAAAAAATACAAGGAAAAAAAGCGGGAGCGAAAAAAAGAAAAAGGTAAGAGAACGTAAGAAGAGCGGGAGCAGACAGGAACAATTCAAAGAAACGTCGGAGCTTCCACGCTTCGCGCGGGAGGGGGGAAACTCCCCCTCCCTGCACCCTCCATCTAGCATGCATAGCAAGGCAGAAAACACGCACAATATCAATACTAATGTGTTTTATGATATAACACTTGGTTTTATCTGTTTATCTGACAATGGATTCAAACTTTGATAATGAATATTCTTAGATTTACCAAAACTAGACACGGGCTTTAAGTTTGTAGTCCCAAATAGCGTCCTTTTACATAGTTGCAAACCATCAATACTGCAAAAAACTCCTATACCATGGGAGTGCACCCACGTAGCCAAGGGGGGGGGCGATGGGGGCGGGCGCCCCCTCCAAAACGCCAACAAAACAGAAAGGAAAAAAAGAAAAAATACAAGGAAAAAAGCGGGAGCGAGAAAAGAAAAAGGTAAGAGAACGTAAGAAGAGCGGGAGCAGACAGGAACAATTCAAAGAAACGTCGGAGCTTCCGCGCTTCGCGCGGGAGGAAACTCCCCCTCCCTATAGTAACTGATTCACACACTTCGCGTGCTCACTACCCCCCCCCCCCTAAAATGAAATCCTAGCTACGCCACTGTGGGAGTGAAACCCTAGTACCCCACTGCATCATACCCTCTCCATGCTCGTCCCTTTTATTTCATAGTATCTTTGTCTGTATTATTATCATAAGTAATAAGGTATTTGTGTAACGCTGGCATTTGTTTGAAACTTGCGAAGATTATTTGGGCTGCATGTTTCCAAGTCCATGAAAAAAAAATCCTTTTCCGGTCGGTAGATTCATGACACGCTTATCCATAATAGTACATGTCATCAAATTTGATGTTTCATATTGCATGTATTGTACTTCAAATGTTTATTTTTCATGATATTTACTTCTTTTGTTGGAAATGAGAAAAAAAAGGAAAATTGAACTGAACTGAAGTTGGAATTTCTTTTCAGGTTTTGCAGATTGCACATATTTAAGTAAAAAAAATGAAAAAGCTCCGTATCGTGAGGGGGGGGGGGTATCCCCGGCTCGGTCCCTCAGGATTGTTCACTTCGCTCCTCGCAAAGATTGAGCCCCCCCCCCCCCCAAAAAAAAAAATATATATTTTGGCTCATTACGCCACTGATACCCTAACCCTAACCTAAACCCTACCCCAATCCTAAACCCTACCCTAACCCTAACCGTAATCTTAAACCCTAGCCTAATCCTAAAACCTAACCCTAACCCTAAAACCTGAAAATGAAAATTAAAAAAAACAGAAAATTTTTGGAGTGGGGCTAGCTATTTCATGATACTGCCGAAAATGACTGTGCGCATACGAATGAAAACTCTTAAAATTCAAGCAATGAAATTAAATGCCTGCATTTGTGTCCTTGATATAAGTTCTCAACTGCTTGCAGCAAGCGAAACTCTTTATGTCATCCAAAGGATAAAGTGCCATGAACCTTATATGAGTGAGACAACAACGTCTTTTTAATACACTAAAATATAACTATATCCATATAATCAATGCGATCAATACGATGAAAATGTGTAGATAGTGAATGAGAAAACTCTTGCAATTCAAGCAATGAAATGCCTGTCCTTAATATAAGTACTCAACTGCTTGGAGCAAGCGAAACTCTTATGTAAACTAAGGGGTAGCATTGATTTCGAATCAGAGATAATGAACTTACGTATCATATCGTACTAATAATATCCTATAATACTACACCGACCAGCTAAGCGCTTCAGCTCTTTCTGTATGAATTATTCGATATCAATATGGAATATTTCATGATTAATAATAAACTTTCAACAACAATTGAAAACTTACCTCCTCTGTAACGTGTCCTGAGCGCTACACAATTAACGTAATTAGCTTATATGTAACTTGTTGAGTCAGAAAGCGGGTGGGATGGCCGCAGTGAGTGTAGCTCATGTAACCTTTTGTTTAGATCAAGAGTGTCCTACCAACTCATCTCTGTGCGGGATAGGTGCTTAATGCATAGTATTCTACCAGGGGAAGAGGACACGGAAGTTTTTCAGGCGGTTTTGTGTAAGCGCCCTACTAGCCAGTGCAAGCTGGGTATTAATGGTGATAGTTTAAAAGCCTCTCTAGTTAGAGAATTATTGGATGAGAAAATTGAACTGCATTAAGGAAATAAGCAACTGCTTTTTTATCTCTTGTAAAAACATTACCCACTGCTATTTTTATCTTTATTGGGGAATTTGTCACCATTCGGGTGCTTATACCCAGTAACAGGTGTTGTCCATCACCCAGAGTGGAATTGAGTTTTATGACCAACAAACCTCATTAATTATCTGTATATTCCACCCATTGCCCCATACGGTAAAGTCATTATCTCTTTTAATTATTCATTTATTTGTTTCATTTCCAGGCGAGATATAACAAAGACAATGCCCAAAGTAGGCCAAAGAATGTCTATGGTGGGGCAGCTTGTGTGCTGTGCTCCAGAGATGTAGCTCAATCACAGGTATTTCCAGTGCTTTTCAATGAGTCTAGTGTCAGCAAATTGTGATCCACTCTCCAGGAAAGCCCTAGACCCAGTGTCTATAACATTGTCTTGTTTCAGCCGCACCCCCCCCCCCCCCCCACCCACCCATCACCCTTCTCACTGTATGTCCATGTATTTCCTCTATCAATCTAGTTGCACAAATGCTTCTGTAAGAATCAGCCAGTAGCAAGGCCGTATGCAGGATTTTTTCCTGGGGCGGGAAAGAATATATTCAGTATTTGAAGGGACATGCAAGCGAGGGAGAGAAGCGAACAAGTTGGAGCTTTTGCATTTTTAGAACTGAAATTTAACGATCTGGTGCATATTTTGGGTGGAATTCGGAAATTCGGGGAAATTCTCAATAAAAAGGTTAGGAAAAATAGAAAAAATGGGGTTTTGAAAATTTCTAGGGGGGCAACTGCCCCTCCCACTATGTGTGTACGGTCATGGCCAGTAGGGAACAAAATTATGAAAAGTAATTTTTGATATCCAACAGTTTTACCTTTACAATAATAATAGCATATGATGATGATAATAATAATGTAATTTTGTTTACCAGGGAAGCATCATCAGCTTCAGTGGTGTTCTTCCCAAGGGCCCTGCAAATTATTATTATTACCCCAGCAAGTGCCAGTTCACCATTTACAGCTGGGCCGAGTTGGACAATCCTAGGTAAAACATCTTGCCCAAGGATGTAGGCACCGAGCGAGGATCGAACACAGTCGAGAGCCTTTACCAATGGACCACAGTGCTCCCACGACTGTATACGATGATGATTGTGATGATTACTTTGGCGATAATGATGCGTATTTATATTCGTCTTACAATTCCCCCCCCCCCCTTTCTTTTAGGTTTCCTAGGCATGTCAGGGTTTCCCAACTGCCACCACGACCATCACCACCACCACCACCAGCACCACCACCACTACTATTACCACCATCACCACCACCACTACTATTACCACCATCACCAACACCAACACCACTACTACTACCACGATCACCACCACCACCACCACCACCACCACCATGACCACCCCTACTATTACCACTACCACCACTACCACCACCATCCCTACCACCATAATTACCAAAGTAATCGTCTTAATTATCATCATAATCATCATCATCATTGCAGAACCATCATGATCATCAGCTTTTTTCCAGCAACACTAGCTATATAGTTAAGTCATGGGCGGTAATACAGGGGGCAGAGGGGGTGACCACCCCCTATGATTTTTCAAGTGATAAAAAAGAGGAGAAAAGGAAGAAAAAAGGGGAGAAGAAGAAAGAAGAACATGGGGAAAGGGAGGATTGGGTCATGCACTATAATACCCCTATTTGTTTGTATAACACAAATAAATTCACCCATGGGTCATCTTGCCCCATCCCCATCAAAATACCCTGGCTCCGCCCCTGACTTACGTGAATTTTGACGAATCTGACCTCATCATGATTATTTCGTTTACTGTTTTATGGGAGTTCATATCAGGCATATTTTCTTACAATCACACGAGCCCATGTAAGAGCCGAAAGTACTCATGATAATATTCAGATGTTTGTGCAAAATGTTATGTTACACTATACTTCATAATTATGTTTGCGATGTTCTATTTATACAATCTTAGTACATTATCAATGATCAGTTATGAAAATTATATCACAGATATTGTATTCATAATTCAAGCTATTTACAAGAAACTGATTAAATAGTACTTATTTTTTCTTGGGGGGGGGGTCAAGTCTGTAATCTAAAGGATAAAAAAGTTGTCCGATAATGATCAGGGATAAGTAGCAAAATGTGTGTATTATTGGGACATAGGTCGACATAGTATTTGTCGAGCCCTTCTTCAAAGTCTTCAAGGTTTGCCTGCCGTATAAAGTCTAAACGTTTTACTAAATATATCTGTTACTGATTTATTTACTGGCAAGCAAACCGGGGGAACAGAAAGGAAAACAATGAATAAAATTTATATACAATGTGACTTTACTTGGTATGCTGATACTAATTCTACAATATAAATAGATGATCCATACTGGGCTTTGAATTTACATGACATTGCCGATTCTTATACTGCAAATTTATATTTTCATAACTATTTTCTAAATCTTTCGGGTAGATGTTCTCACATAATTGTTCCATACTGTGCCAAGAACATCATTCTTATTCAGTGTTTCAAGGTCATTTAGGGTATCGGCACACGATGTAGATTATCAGACCATGTGTTGATGCTGCTAATGTTCCTCTTGTTGAGTCTAAACTACGTTTGCTTCACCAATGAATATTAAATTGAAACAAGGGGTCTATCACCCAGTGACCCAGACCAAGATACTGAGACTCATCGACAAACCTAACTGAAAAAAGATGCCTATTCCAGACATGAAAGTACTGAATAGACTACTCAAACTATTCGATAAGACGAGCATAGCCGCCCGTCGCGTTGGATTTGGAATCCTTTTCGTCGAAGTACTGGGCATTATCCACTGTGTGATCGTTGAAGGGTTCGACGTCAACACCGCCTGTGATATCATTTTCGGGCATGGCTGTGGTGCGGCCTTCGAGCTTGCTGCTGTCTCCGTTGGTGTTGGAAGCATTCTTGATGGTTTCTATGTGAGCGAGGACGTCGGACATTGTTATGGCACCACGGAAACCTTGATTGCGTTGATTGCTGTGGATAGCAATACCATTGATATAGCGGTGTGAAGAAAAGCGGTACTATAAACTAACCTTGTGGGGCACCTTTCTTGTTCATTTCTTTATTACTGTCTTATATATATATTTTTTTTTTTGCCTATATTAAATTAGAACTTTAAATGTTGGATCGTGTAGATGTGACAACTTTGAATGTTCAATTTAAAAAATCAATTCACTTAAAAATTACTCCAAAGATGTTCAGTGCGCGTTGGGGTTTACTTTCAAAATACGCCTAATAAAGTGGATCACCTAATATATTCTTTGTTTAATAGAGATAATCATTTTGCAAAACGCATGATGTAATACTAACCGAATGACAAGGAACATCAAGAGGACAATCAAGCCGATCAGAATAAGCCCTACTAATATAGCAACAACGCTGATTACCGTTGCATGGCTTGAAGAACCACCACCTACATGAAAATTAGTGAAAAGGAATGATGAAATAGGCGATGAGACTAAGAGGTACAAAGAAGAAACATCTCTAATCATACAAAGACCCTCCCCTTCCTCCCCCCCCCCCCAAAAAAAAAGAAAAAGAAAAGAAAGAAAAAGAAAAGAAGAAGCCTAAACAAGTACCGAAGTCGTTATCAGTTACATAATTGCATACAAGTAGAGATTCATTAGGCACATAATACACTTGATAATACCTTCTCCCAAAAGGTCGTGGATACGACTCCCCCCCCCCCCCCACCCCCCCCCCCTCCCGAGAATGACAGGAGGCATTGCTGTGTTCCTTACACACCAGCTAGGTTACAACATACCGTGCGTCCCCCCCCCCCCCAAAAAAAAAAAAAAAAAAAAAAAAAAAAAAAAAAAGCTTTACACTTTTGAAATGGCTGCCAAATAAAAAATATATGAATCTGGGGGAAAAAGTTTATATGTATGGATAGCTCATGGACTAAACTTTAACATGAGATCAAAAAGGCCTGAAAATAATTCATGCATGAGTGAGCACTGCTCACTTTTCTAAAGGGTATGAAAATTAGGTTGCGCAGGAATTGTGCATTCCAATTTGTGAGAGGTGAGTCCTTTGGAGCTTACAAAATTGAGGTTGATATGATAAGTTCATGATCAGTTGCTATCAGTTTGGGTTTGCTGAGTGAAAACTGTGGTTTATGTGATTAACGTTTTATGCATGAGTGAACAGGAATGGCATTAATTATTGTAGCATTGTTGCTTTCCCTGGTAGACTCAGTGGTTTGTTCATGGGAGTCAGAATGGCAGGATGAAGTGAATGTACATGTTGCAGGGGAGGTGAGATAGGATAGGATTTTTTTGGGTGGATGAAATAAGGGTCACGAGGACTTTATGCCCCCTGCCCCGCCCCTGCCCTCCCCCCCCCCCCCTCTCTCTCTCTCTCTCTCTCTTGTTTTCTGGGTGTGCTGATGCATATCTTGACAATTATTCTTTTTATGCATTGGATCTCCTCTTCAAAATATCAAGACCACCTTCACTTATGCCAAATTCTATCACTTCCCAAATGTGGACTTATTGTTGTTACTCATTGACCTGAAGAATAAGTAACCAACATCTGTGACATTCCCATTTTTCTCTCTTACAAGATGGATAAAACAGTTGTAAAATTGAAAAGAATAAAATCATCTGAATACAAAGACCGTCATGTTCATTTTACAAATTTGTGTTACACTGTTCCATATTTCTTGTGTGAAACTCAACTGCTAAAATGACTGGTGGGTTGGTTGATTGACTGAGTGACTGACCGAGTTACCAGGAAAAGAGTTACCCAGGAAAGAAAGAAATGGAGGTGAGGGTGGGGCAGGGGGCGTAATGTCCTCTTGACCCTTATTCCATCCACCCAACAAAATCCTATCCTATCTCACCTCCCCTGCAACATGTACATTCACCTCATCTTGCCATTCTGACTCCCATGAACAAACCACTACCAGGGAAGCTACAATAATTAATGCAATTCCTGTTCACTCATGCATAAAACATTAATCCCATAAACCACAGATTTCACTCAGCAAACCCAAACTGATTGCAATTGATCATGAATTTATCATATCACCCTCAATTTCTCCAAAAGACTCACCTCTCACAAATTGCAAGGCGCAATTTCTGCGCGACCTAATTTTCATACGCTTGACAAAAGTGGGCAGTGCTCACTCAAGCATGAATCATTTTCGGTCTTTTTGGTCTCATGTGAAAGTTGGGTCCATGGGCTATCCATACATATAAATCTTTTCAGCCAGAATCATATATTTTTTATTTTGTAACCATTTCAAAAGTGTAAAGTTTTTGGGGGGACACACGGTATATACATTCCATGTGTGTGTAATTGGGTTTTCAGAGACGTGTATCTTTCAGATATGATTACTACGTCTGGGACCGACCTTTCACGTCACCATCCGAAAGACGTGACTCAGGTTCGAACCTGCGTCCGATCAGAGTCAGTTTGTTGGCGAAGACAAAGAGCCGACTGCGGACGTTACCGCTAAACCAACTCCTGCTCCTATCCATCCCTCAGACAGGACGTTAAATATTGGCCCTGTTTGTGAGAGTGGCCACCGAGCACGTTAAAAAAACCCACTGCACTATTGCTGAAAGAGTAGGCAGAAGTTCCCATTATATGGTCCACAATCATTTGGGGAGAAGAGACCCAAGCTTCCTTGTTTTAATTCAAGTCACGGGTGACACCACAAATTTGGTAACCAGCTACTGAATCATGTATTTAAACTGAGTGTACATAGGAGCATACTAACCCGTCCTAACAGGACACTGGATAGCTGGTCCTACCCATTTCTTGTCAGTTCCGCATCGCCACTCCACTGATTCATTGCCATAGGTACAGATGACTGCTATTACTTCGTCCTCCTTGTAGTGTGACTTGACGAAGTTCATGTAGGTGTTTTGGGGTAGCCCTGGAATGTCGCATGCAAGATCTGTGACCAGGAAAAAGCAAACATAATATCACCAAGAACATGTATTTTCTGATTATTGGCATTTTGTTATTATTCACGCGTTTGCATTTATAAAACAGTGGTTGTGGTGTGGTTTTCTTTGCAGCGTCACTTGACGATCTTCATGAAGGTTTTGGGAGGTAGTACAAGAAATTATGTCGCATGCAAGACATGCAAGATCTGTCATTTTAAGGCATGGATTGAGACTGGTGACCAGTGAATACAGTGTTTAATGGAAGATATCCGATATCCAACAAGGTACCATCGTCCACAAAAATGACTCTGTTCTTTACTGTTAAACTATAGAAGATAAGAACAATTTGAAGAGGTCTCTGGAGATGGAGACGGGGTTATTTGGCTGATTTCTCCGAAAGCAAAAGTGTTAAAAGGAATTCATTTCCTATTTATCGGTACCATGATCAGGATGATTATATTTGGCAATTATTAGAAGGATCAAGAGGAAGGAGAGGCGGGGAATTGTGCAACAGTAGATTACCAACGTATTCTATATGGAAACGGCACCTACAGAGAGAAATATTTGGCTAGACACGCACGTCATCTAAATGCTGAGGTATGCTTGAAAAGTTTACTTATGACGTCAAAAATAGCACAAACCTTTTCCTGTGCATACAACTCCTGCATCTTCTAAATGCGAGCAGTCGTGCGTGGTGTCATGCGGGCAGTCCCTGAGACTCTGCTCGTTCCCTGTACATGCCACGTTATCCATGTGAATGGACCCGTATGACCGGGACCCGAAGTAGCTAGCGGAGACGGCTCGCTTGGCGCTACCGAAGCCGAGCTCTCGACAGACCACGGTGGCGTCATTGATGTCCCAACCGTCATCGCATATGGTCCCCCATATGACGTTGCGGAGGATCTCCACGCGGCCTTCATACGGACCGGAACCGTCGACAAGTCGTACTGTAAGGAAATGTCAAATAAATGTTAACAAATTTTGACATGGTCCTGAAGATGAAGTCGTCATCATCATCGTTGTCGTCGTCGTCAAATTTGAGACAAGCTTTCGATTCGTTAGAACTGAAGGAAAATGGGTAGTATTGCGGTTGGCATTCATGAAAAATATTTATTGTTAAAGTTAAATCACTGTGTTTAGCATTGGACAAACTCTTAGTGCTTCAAGGTCAGGACTTTGATGGACAGCTCAAGCCAAATGCAAACTGTTCCCCGCTGCGTACTAATCCCATCAAATGTTTTTTCTCCGAATTGAAGGATTTCGTTAAAAATGTAAATAAAGAAATATTGATATTCCAAATCGCTGTCGAACTCTTTTGAACCCAATGCTAATTAAGTGGTGGTTACAAATTGCATTTTGTAATCTTACTCGGCGCTGAGCATACGACACCCGCGTCGTTGTCGTGGGTGCAATTGTGAACCTCCACTCCGTTATTGGGACAGAATGCAATGGACGACTCGTGTCCTCTGCAGGAGAGATTGTCGACGTAGATCGGTCCCGAGCCTCGTCCGAAACTGGAACTTCCTGCAGCCTCGATACCAGGACCAAGTCCTAGCTGCTTGCAGACCACCCGGGCGTCGTTCTTATCCCAGTTGTTGTCACAGATCGTCCCCCAGACGCCATCGAGTTCGAGCTCGATTCGGCCTTCATAGGAGTTCTGGCCATCGGCAAGCCGAAGGGTGATGTTGTTTTCTATGTGAATGAACGAAAAGAACATGTCAAGGTAAGAAAGGAATAAGTACAAGAAGCAATCATGGAGATGATGAGTGGATGAGGGCCAATTTCGTGCACCTGCCTCCAGTGTGGAACCTGGAAAGTTTTTGCCATGAAATTACAGGTAAAATTTATATTCTGTAAGCCTGTCTTTGAACCAATACTTATGTCATATTGAAAAGGTTTGGTGCATGGATGGGGCGAGATCAACAAGGCTTTGGTATATATATTGCCGGGTTGTAAAAGCTCAAACCGAGGATTACGGTAAAAATGGAATTTTTCGTCTGTGACTTAGAAGGGCGAGTAAATTTAAGGGGTCAAAGCTTTTGCATTAAAGTCAATTTTGATATTGCATAATTCTCACAGTTGGAGAGAAGGTCGATCGACTTTGAAATGTTTACGTAGCGACCTCACATTTTACACGTACTTGTAGCAAACTGGCTTGTTTCCTCCGACTTGAAGACTTAAGTTTAAATGCTAATTCGATTCGTCATTTGGTATCTCGGTCAGCTATTTCAATATTTAATTCAAGTCTTATCTTATTAGTCTTGTAGAAGTCAGGTCATTAATCTATGGTGGATTTTGTAATGATATACTTACCAGGGAGAGAACATATCACACCGGCATCGCGCGAGTGATCGCACGTCGTATTAGGAGAAATGCCGAACTGCGAGCACTGGACCAATGAACCCTCGTAACCGTTGCATCGTATGTTCTCGGCAAGGACCGGCCCCTCGCCCCTTCCGAAATAGGAACCCCTCTTGGCCGTGGCAGCATAGCCATACTTGAGCTGACGACAGGCGACGCGAGCCTCTTCCGAATCCCATTCGGTATCGCAGATCGTACCCCATTCTTCGTTCACGTACATCTCGACTCGACCCTGGTACGCGTTCGTACCTCCAACAAGCCGAACTGAGATTTGGGGAAATAGTTGGCATTTATTATGACGGCGAGATGACAAGGGTGACGATATTGAGATCGTGAATTGATATTGGAAAGTTAATTTTCAGAGTAAGATTGCTTCAGATCTTTTTTTTTTTTTTTTACAAATATCTGCAGCTTAAATGTACTTCTCAGACAAGGGTTGGAATTTCAGTATGCATTCTGAAACGACATTATTATTTCTTTTTTTTCCAGCAAAAACCTCCTCTCCCCCTCTATTGGCTTATTTAATAGAAATTTTGGGTACCTACTTTTTGGTGCGCACACCACACCGGCATCCTCGCTATGAGAACATCCTGTCTGGTTGTTATACTGGCAGTCAAAGATGGAATCCTCCTCTCCACTACACAGAACATCGTCCATATGTATCGGTCCAAAACCGCGGCCAAAGCTAGCATACTTCCTCGCCTCGACCGCCCGGCCAAGCCCGAGCTGCTTGCAGACGACCGCGGCGTCATCCATGTCCCAGTAGTCGTCGCAAACCGTGCCCCATGTGTTGTTGACGTTGACTTCGACGCGGCCCTCGAAGATGTTGTTACCGCCAACTAGACGAAGTCCCATGCCGGCATCTAAGAATCAAGAGTGACATTCATCATGTATAACACTGTGTATCAGCCTGTCAAGTTTGGCCATCCATTATTGGTAATTAGTATTACCTATGGATGGCCGTCGTTTTTATACTAGGCAATGTTAAGATCTGTAAGGAACTTGTTTTGTTGGCACATACGAAGAAAACAGTGATGGTCTTTCAGACAATCTTATATATCCTATATTTCTACTCGTATACAACTTTTGCAAAGTGTTAATATTTGCCTAAAGTTGAGTTAAGAATTTAGTCAAATTTGAAATCCTTATACCGGCATTATTATGTCTCTATTGAAAAAATAACATTCTGTCAATCTTTTGAAGTTTCAACGCTTTATAAATATGATTAACAAAAGTTAGGGGAAAGGAACACCGCCCACCAGAGCTGGAGCACACCACACCAACGTCATTTTCGCTGGTGCATTGTGGGTCTCCGGCGGCTACCACTTCAGATGCACACTGGTAAATCAGCTGAAAGTTTGTGTTGCAATTGACGTTCTTGATCACAGCAGTGCCGGTGGCGTTGCCATAACGGTCGTTGCCGAGTGATGTGCTTAGGGCCGCTCCGAACCCCATTTGATTGCAGACGATGCTCCCGTCGATGTCGTCGAACCCGACGCCGCAGACTGTTCGCCATTGGTCGCCTACCTTGATCTCGACACGCCCTTCTGAGTGATTGCTGCCTCCGGCTAAACGAGCTGAGTGAGAAAGGAGAGAAGATATAGGTTTTAACGTGGTGAAATTTTGCATATTCCATGGACTAGCTCCTCACCTCTCCTCATCATCTTCTTTTTCATATTCGTCTTCTTCATCTTCTGTTCATCATCTCCCTCTCGCCCTCCTCCTCCTCCTCTCGACCTCGCTCTGCTCCTCCCCACCTTCTCCCCTACTCCTTATTCTTCATCTCCTTACTGGTTCTTCATCGTTATTATCATAATAATTACCAGCAATATCATCATTAACATCGTCATCACCAGCACCATCATCATCATCATCATCATCACCATCACCATAATAATCATCATCATTTCTTTGTAATTATATCATCTTACATTCTGGCAAGCATATCACCCCAGCGTCCTCCGTGTGCCGACAATTGTGGACGCCTATGCCTCTGTGGACGCAATCTAAGATCGACGATTCGCTGCCGTAACATCGAGTATCATCCATGTGGATGGGGCCGGGACCCTGCCCGAAACGAGCGTTGGTAGTCGCAGCGAAAACTTCTTTGAAGCCGAGTTGACGACATACAATCTGTGTGCGCAGAAAGATATGCCATTTTAACAAGCAGATGTCATGCATATGAATATTTAAACTTGATAATAGACTGCAAGCTCTTTACTCCTCAATTCCCACTAGAAGGCCTACTGAAGGCCTACATACTTCTGCTACTACTTATGCTACTACTTCTACTATCACTCGGGCTAATACTTCTACTACCACCACTACTACTACTACTACTACTACTACTACTACTACTACTACTACTACTACTACTACAACTCCTACTTCTACTACCATTAAAACTTCTGATTTTACTTCTTCTACTTCTGCTTCTACTACCACTACTACTTTTGCTTCTGTTTCTACTTCTACTACTGAATATACAACCATACTCCTCTTCCTCCTACTACACCTCCTCCTCCTCCTACTACTACTACTACTGCTACTACTACTACTACTACTACTACTACTACTACTACTACTACTACTACTGCTACTTCTACTTCTACTACTACTACTACTACTACTACTACTACTACTACTACTACCACTACTTCTACTACTACTACTACTGCTACTACTACTACTACTACTACTACTACTACTGCTGCTGCTGCTGCTGCTGCTGCTGCTTCTACTACTACTACTGCTACTACTACTGCTACTGCTGCTACTACTACTACTACTACTTCTACTACCACTACTACTTTTGCTTCTGTTTCTACTTCTACTACTGAATAATACAACCATACTCCTCTTCCTCCTACTACACCTCCTCCTCCTACTACTACTTCTACAACTACTACTACTACTGCTACTACTACTACTACTACTACTACTACTACTACTACTACTACTACTACTACTGCTACTACTACTGCTACTGCTGCTACTACTAATACTACTTCTACTACTACTACTGCTACTGATACTGCTACTGCTACTGAATATACAACCATACTCCTCTTCCTCCTACTACACATCCTCCTCCTACTACTACTTCTACTACTACTGCTACTTCTACTACTACTACTACTACTACTACTACTACTACTGCTACTACTACTACTGCTACTACTACTACTACTACTGCTACTGCTACTACTGCTACTGCTACTTCTACTACTACTACTACTACTGCTACTACTACTACTGCTGCTGCTACTACTACTACTACTACTACTACTACTGCTACTGCTACTACTGCTACTGCTACTTCTACTGCTACTGCTTCTACTACTACTACTACTACTGCTGCTACTACTGCTACTACTACTACTACTGTTACTACTACTTCTACTACTGCTACTGCTACTGCTACTGCTACTGCTACTGCTACTGCTACTGCTACTGCTACTACAATGAGTCGACTACTACTACCCTACTACTATTACTACTACTGCTGCCATTACTTCTAAATACAATTACTGCAAATGAGAGTACTGATATTCTGACTTTCGTCGGAGATCAATTAGCGTAGAAAAAAAACGAACAAGACTAGAATTAAATGGTGATTAAGTTTATACAACCCAAAGAGCTCCTATCTGATTGGATATGAAATCATGTAAAACTAAGAAAACGGAGTGAAGAATTTGACGATGGCGGAGAAGAGATTAAAAAGAGACATGATACTACCTTCATAACGATATCTCGTGTAGCAAATCGCCATCTCAGGCGCTTATGGCTTGCTCATATAATTTATCTATGCATTAGTCCAAATTACTTTAGTTTCATTGCTCCTAGTGAATGAAGCAAAAACTAGACGTGCACTTAAAAACAAATCTATTCATATTTCACTGACTATTACTGTTCTAGTAAAAATTGACACAATACAATTGATAATGACGAGATTTCTTCTAGAACAATATCTGGCTAAAGCATACATATCACACTAGCTTCAGCAATAATTTGACAGGATTCTAGTTTTTAAAAAACACCAGAATTCTAATTAAATTTTTGTTCATTTTTACTAGAATTGTGTCAGTTTTGACTAGAACAGTGCAGGTGCCCATGGGATCCAGCAATCTAGTCAAATTTGACTAGATCTGTTTTAGAGTGTAAATTGTGAGAAAGATAAAAATATGAACAATTTTCTTAAACTTTGACAGTGTTTGGTCCGAGACAGTCTCAGACGAGACAGGGACCGAGACCGAGACAAAGACACTTGTGTCCAGAATCAGCCGAGACCGAGACAGCGTCCGAGACCAAGATGAGACACGAGACACACAATCACTGTCTCGAGACATGTCTCAAGACACCCAACACTTAAATGCTTGAGTATAAAGTGGGGGGGGGGTACAGATGTGGGACTTTTTCCATTTTTGTAACATAGTCGTTGGGCGCCCGGCCGTCAATTCTGAATTTTGTTTACTTCTAGTTTTTTTTCTGCCTATGTATTTTGGTATGTATTCTCTGATTGTTAAATAAAAATTACAAATCTACAAACTGTATTTCAAGGTATCCAACTCTGAATCTCTACTCTCTTTCGGGTTCTTTTTACTTTCAGAATGAAAACAATGTGATTTTATTCTACAGACTGAAGTAAAGCAGTGAGGTTAACTCGTCAAAATTGAGCTCTTTTTCAGTGTCTCGCCGATGTCTCGGCCTCCGAGACACGAGACATTTCCCTTCGAGACAGAGACCGAGACCAAGACATTAGCGTCCGAGACCGAGACGAGACACGAGACACACAATCACTGTCTCGAGACCGAGACATGTCTCAAGACACCCAACACTGAAATTGGATACAAGAATTACAAACCCTGGCATCAGTGGTATCCCAGCTGTCGTCACATATCGTTCCCCACTGATTATTGAGATAGACTTCTACCCTTCCTTGAAACGGACTGTTCCCGTCTACCAACCGAACGGGTGTCATCAGCTCTGGCGGTATCGTGGTCGGCAAGGGAGGCATCGGTGTAGTCGTCATCGAAGCTATGAAAAAAAAGATGACTATGGAGGTGCGCCTTGATTTGAACCACCCAGTTTTTCATTTTTCATGTCAAATTTCAATGAAAATATAAATCGGTTTGTATACAATCGACCAAATAAAGCTAATCTGTTACAAAATCCACTGACGCGAATACTTGATATGGCTTATGTGCTTTTCAATATCATTTGATCATGTCTAAATTATGATACATGGTACATGCCATAATACTTGGTAAAGTATTTTTATCACCATGAGAAACGAAAGCTGTTCATGAGGCAAATCAGTCACTTACGAATTTGCGTTTATTCTCATATTTCACATAACATAAATATTTAAAAAATATAGAACAATTTAACATGATAAATAACATGAGACATATGGCATGAACAGTCATATAAATCAAACATAAATGAGTGAGTCAAAAATTACGGAAGACATTTGAATTAGGTGAAATATGAAGGAACCTGCATAAAAAGGAAAGCTTGTTGAGTCTGTAGGTTCCTTGAGGTGATATCGGGTCTTAATTGCTTGGATAGAACACAAAGAAAACGAAGAGAAAAGGTAATACCAATCATGAAAGCAGAAGGCAGCTTAGAGATAAGAGACAGAGGGAGAGAAAGAATGAAAAAATGGCGAAGTAGGAGAGTGAATCTGACAAAGTGTCTGCCACGCCGAATGTTTCAAAGGCATGAAGAAGTACAATGCAGGAAATGTGTGGGAAATTAGAAAGCGATTATTCGAAAATGCACAAAAAGGGACCCCTCCATGTTCAAAGCTATAACTATTTGGGGTCAATAATGTGCTAACCGTGATTTGGTCTGTCATTATTACTGTAACCATCAGCCTATTATAAATTAAAAAAAAAAAAAAAGATTCGATCACAGTACAGTATGCCCGTCTTTGGTATGCCCTCTGAAATAGAGGGCGCCCGTCAACAAAAAATCACAAGAGCATGATAACATGGAGGTTCCCCCCCCCCCCCCCCCTCATTCCAAGAATTCTGACCATGCGATATTCATTTCTGAAATGAAACAGGCTCATGAATACGAACAGGATGACTCTCAAAAAAATCATTAAAATGCACCCCCGGGTCTGGCTACGCCCCACTAAGTGGTAGGCTAATTATGCTATCAGTCTTACGTGCGGTCGGCGGGTAACAGACCACTCCCGGATCAGCGGAGTGCTGGCAGTCACCCTCGGAGAACTGCCCGACAGGGCAATCCTCCAAATGATTCTCGTTTCCCGCACACTGGTAGTTCGTCGACATGATTCTGCCTGTACTCGAGCCGAAGCGAGCCGTACGCGACACCGACGTCGCGTTGATATAGCCAAGATGCCGACAGACAACTGATCCGTCTCCAATGTCCCAATATGCGCCACACAACGACATCCAGTCCGTAGAGTTCCCTCGCATTTCGACCCGGCCTTCGTTTGGCGCGCTGCCATTGACTAACCGAAGTTCATGAGAACCTTGACATAATCAAAAGAATAAACAGAAAGGAAAAAGTAACTATTGATGTTTTTTATGATTTGATTGCATTGTAAATGATACAAGATTGAACATATTTACATATAAACAAAGCAAATCCTGAAAATTTCTTGAACAAAAAAGAACAACCTCAGAAACCCTGAAAAATACTACTTTTCTCAGTATGTAATACAATCAATATTTTTGACATTATAATGTAAGAATATGATTTATGGTTCACATTTTGTCTTACTCTGTCTTTGATTCGTTATAACATTGATATAAATAAGCTGGGAGAAGAAATGCCATCGTCGTGCTTTGAAATTCAAGTTTGAGAATCATATCGTCATGATGACGACATTATCATCTTATTATTTTTACTGTTCATTTAGCATGTTTAGTCAATCCAAATATGGGTTCGAATGAGAGCCGAGCAATGGAAATTTTTAACCTTCTTCATTTCCATATTTAAAGGAAATACGACAATTTAAGAAGAAGTTCATTCCGAAATCAAATTGATATGCATGAATGAAAAAAAAATAATTTCGAATGTGCTGATTCTTGAGTTTTTTATGAAAGACATGATTATTTATTTCATATATAGGGGAGGGTCCATTACACAGGGAAAGGAATGTTAAAACAAATTGGAGATTTTCCTGAGCCGTATTTCTCATTTTCATTTTCATACTTTCATTGAATGCAACATGATATTTGGAGTTGTGATGTCACTTTTAAGAAAAGTAACCTCTAACCAGATTCTAATATTTTAAGAAATAGAAATATACATTAGTGAATGAACACATACTTTGGCATCGCACAGTTACTATGGCACTTAGACAGAAGAGAAAAGACAGCAGCGAAGACACAGTGAGTAACGTCTTTGTTGGTCCACTGGGCGCCATTTTTATACCCTGCAAAAATACCAAATGAACGAATAGGTCAATTATAAAATTGTGGAAAATTATCATGTAAATCTAGCCCTAAACAAATCTTTCAATAAAGAGAATGAAGTTAGTAAGCATGTCTGTTTTATGCATAGGCGGCGATCCGGGGCGGGGGGATCGTCCCTCCCCCTCGATTTGTAAAGCTTAATATTTTATTTTTCTATTTTTCAGCATTTTTGATAGATTGTGTATTTGCGAACCTGTTCAAAAGATAAATGTGACAGAAATAAATTACTAAACTTTGTTAATGCAGGGGGTAATTTCAAAATTACACTTTTCACTTTTTAACAATGACACGTACCTGTCAAGTAGCCATTTACAATATGAAAACTTGTGCGAAGTAGGTCAGTCTTTTTCGAATTAGTAATATACATGTGTATCTTCGGGGCGCATTTTTCCCGTTCGAGGTTATAAACTATTTCGCCTTCGGTGTTTCCGCCCCCCCCTCCCCCTCCGCCGCCCCACTTGTTATTATCAAATCGCCACCACTGTCCTAGAGGATATACTGCAAACAATCATATGTGGGGTAAAACAAGAATAAGACTTTGAAGTCGTTTCGAAAGAATGATATTGCGATCTGGTTAACGCACGGAATTCATAAATTCATATAATAGGGAAAATGGGGGCTGCAGGTAGACCAGTCACTACTGAGTATTGAAGAGAGAGAGAGGGGGGGGGGGGAGGAGGTGGATCTATTTTACAACTTTAGAATTCAGATCAGTACCACATAAGGGAAAGGGGGAGGGGCCTACAGGCGTAGACCAATTACTAATGAGTGCTAGTATAGTGAATAAGAAAGAGAGAGAGATGGGATATAGATAGTGAGAAATGAGGTCATGGGAGAAAGAGGGAGGGGACGAGGAAGAGGAGTGAGAGAGAGAGAGAGGGAGAGAGAAAGGAGATAGAAAGAGAGAGAAATAGAGAAAGTATTACGGTACAGTGCATCCCCAAAAAAAGTATACAGTTGGAAAAATTCTTGCCATTTGAGCATTTCAATTTTATTTTTCAGGAAATTGCCATACTGGTGGATAGCCCAAAGACTCTTCTAGCAAATCCCACCCAAAAAACTCCAAAGAATTCACGCTTGAGCGAGCAAAAGTAACTTTTGTGAAAGGGTGTAAAATCCAGAATTGACAAGAAGGGGTATTTGTGCTGGTTGCTATCAGCGAAGCAGAAAGTAGTAGTTAACTGTGGAGGCTTACAATTTTAATATTCTGGGGGCTTTCTGGCGATTTATGAGGAGAGATGCATTGTTAGGTTTATATTATGACATATCCTATTGACATGTCACGCTTGAGTAAGCAATTGGATACTTCATTGACTGTTCTGTAATGCTAATTTTGGGGTAAGTTTTAACATTTAAGCTGGCATGATTTGGATGTCATAAATATGGTCATGCAGAAAGATCAGACAATCATTCAATCATTCATAAATAGGTTAATCAATCTTTCCATCAATCAGAAAAGCAGTTAACCAATCATACACTCAATTGGGCCAAAAGACAAGTGAGATGACACAACTGAAAAACTGCAATCTACAATGCAAATGGGTAACTTTCATGAATGAGACTAAAATGTGAACATTTCTTTGCCGATGGAAGATACTTCATATTTTATCAGTAATATTTAACTTCTTCGTTCGTTTGGCAGGGGAAGAAAATCATGTTCCATTGTATTTTTTTAATGAAGTCACACAGGAATTCGGGTCATGAAACTTACACGTTTGCAACGCAGATTGTAATTATTCAGTTCTGTCAACTCACTTGTCTTTGGGATTGAATTAGTGCATGATTGGTTGGGTTTTTTCTTGTTGATTGATTGATTGATTGGCTTAATGAGTGTTAATCGATTGATCTGCTAAATGATTAGTTGATGTTGCTTGGTCTGCATGATTGCATTCTAGTATTCTTTTTTCTGATATCCGAAATAAGTCAGCTTTAATGGTAAGAACTTTACCTAAAGTTAACATTAATAAACAATCAATAAAGTATGTAAATTGCTCACTCAAGCATGACATGTTAATTTGCTGTGTCATAACATAAACACAAAATTGGATATGCACTCATAAATCGCCAGAAAGCCCTCAGAATATCAAAATTGTAAGCATCCACAGTTAGCACTACTTTTCGCTTCGACGATAGCAGACAGCACAAATAGCCATTCTTGCCAAGTCTGGATTTTGCACCCTTTTACAAAAATTACATTCGCCTCACTCAAGCGTGAATTATTTTGAGATTTTTAGGTAGGATTTGCTAGAAGAGTCCTTGGGCTATCCTCCGTTATGAACATTTTCTGAAAATATTTTGAAATGCTCAGATGGCAAGAATTTTTCCAACTGTACACTTTTTTCTGGGACGCACTGTAGAGGGAGGGAGACATGGAGAGAGTTGTATATACATTATACATGATGTAGATAGTACCTGCCTCCATGATGGAAAATACATGAGAAACCAACACTTTACAAACTCTTTTCTGGAATTTTCCTTTCAACCGCAAAATTATACTTTCGACACATACGCGATTGAAATTTTATGTAGTTGAGTGTTTTCTCCTCTTTAAGATATAGTAAAGCACTATGAACTGAGTTTCAAGTATTATAAACAAAAGACAGAACAAGGACAGTGTGACAGGTGACGAGGATTAGCATGGGGAGGATGGGGGGGGGGGGTGGTGGGATGTGGAAGTTTTTTCTTTAATTTTTAGGTTTGCCGCCACAAACATACTATTAATGTTGATTAAAATGGATAATCCCATTCTTTACATGAAAGCTCATGTACAGTTTTTGGTCGTTTTTTAATAATCATTATTATTCATTTTTAGATGACCACCAGAAAACTTTCTGTACACTTCTGTAGTAAACCGTGACCCGTTATCTAAATGCAAGCAAACATATAACTGAAATACTCTGTGCATTATCTGATTATATTCGTTTAGTTTTCGTTAATGTATGAAATTACATTCCGCTTCCCCGCTATTCCTTTTCAGCCTAGCGTAGATGTCATTTCTGTATGCGACTCTAGTACGGTAGAGATTTTTTCTCCTTTCTTCTCGTTGAAACAGCAAGTTGTGGAGCAATCTGAAATGAAATACCTTAATTTTTTAAAATCATTTTATGGAACCCTTACCGCCCCATGCCATAAAAACCAGGACTTTGTGGTGATTTCCTGCAATGTGAACTACGAAAGCGGTCAAAATTTCAAACTAGTTTTCCATTCTGCGTTGTATCCCGCGGATATCTGTATCCGAATTAAACCAACGTCATGTTCAGTCTTGTGCACGTTACCAGAGTATGTTGATGAGGATCTGGGCCCCGTTTCATAAAACTTGTTATCAATAACAAGTTGCAATAACTGTTATAAGCTACTAGAATCATTGCCTCTGATTGGCTGAGAGCAAATTTGTCATAGAAATGTGGCAGTTTTTACTGATAACAAGTTTTATGAAACGGGGCCCAGTTCAACAAATACAAGGGAATTCCTCCTCTCAGTTTTCTTATGCCAGCTTCGTCAGTGAATTTGAATTACATGACAAATGCTAAAAGACTAAATCGATATGACATGCAAATCCTGTATACACTGGCATTGCTTTGAACGAACTGTCTTGAAAAAGAAAAGATTATGACAAAAAAGAGGATTATATTTCGTTTTCTGTGTTAGGGAACCCAGGATTTTTTTTTCAGCTCCATGATTGGATCACTTTAGAAAGTATCTGAAACAAACACAAAAACAAGATTAAAAATCAAAGTGCAATATTTTCTGTATCATGCTTAAACTAAACATATGAGTTCATTTTCATTGTATTGTCCGTCGAGTACCTGTACACTTTAGCTACCTAGAATTTTTTTCTGAAATATCAATTCTTTCTGTCTATAATGATTATAAGAAAGATTATATAACAAAGCTTTTATCATGTCTATGTCGACAAAACTGTAACCTACTATTGGAAAGAAACCGAGCAAAATATACATGTCGAGAGAGAAATGAGACCCTTTTGACTCAAACGTTTAGATTTCAGTAAGGGATGTTTACAACACAATGTCAGAGTGACTCTCACAAGTCATGTTATGAATCTGTGGTTATTATGCACTACAAAAACTAAGATGTTAAATCACCATGTAAACTGCAAGGGTGGGAAACCTTAGGAGTGGGGATCTCAGATATATTGTCCCTCCCTCTCCTGACTGACGCTGATTGTAATCATTTTACATGGATTACTTAGTCCAAAGCAGAAGATCTAGAAGAGATGACACTCGCAATTCATGCCCTCTGTTCTATTGCCAGATATTTAAGTTTCATGGTCACTCACAAGTACCTAAAAAAACCCTCACCATTCATGCGCGCTATTTTAGTAGAGTTTATCTTCCGTTCTAAAGCTGGGGGCCTAGCCCCTGTCCCCACCACCTTCCTATGTCAAAATCGTGGCACAAAAGCCATGTAATTCTAAGCCATCTTTGGACAATTCCCCCCCCCCCCCCCGTTACCCCTGGACAATATAGTACCCCTATACATGTGCAGGAAAGCAACTGCCAAGTGACTCTTTAGACTTTTGCGGGTGGAATTGTCTTTGGGATAATCATCCGGGACGGTAATTTAAGGAGGTCGGTGTCTATCATTACTGTGAAGAACTGTTAGAAATACTAAATCCCTTCAATATTATTGTTTCAGATAAAATGAAAAAAAAGTCTCTTCACTGCTAATTACTTAGTTCCTAAAACCTTTGGTTTAAGCCCTATTTTTTTTCTTCTATTTTCCTATCTTTTGTGTATGATTGTAATTTAATTAGTTTTTTTTTCTTTTCTCATATTTGCATTTGTGTGTAGACTTCGTCTCAATTTTTCTTGAACCATTTTTTCTATCCTTTTGTATCCTTTATGTATTTGTACTGTATTTTTTATTACTTGATTTCATTTTATATGTGTACTTCTCTGTAAAATATTTATTGTGAAAATCACTTAAACAACTGAAATGGCTACCCAGTGGAAATAAAACGGAAATAAATAAATAACGCGATAATAGTCAGTAAACGGGGGTCTGCTCACTTGACCGAAGGACCACAAGACCATATGTAAAAAACTTAACCGAATTTAAATAATAAATTTGCCCCTCATATTTGTTTTCCTTTCTCTGCATGCCTGCATGTATATTTACGTCAATGCACCCACCCCTCCCAAGTGGAAAACGTTTCGTTGCCCCTGCTATATGTGTGAATATACAAACATTCATTTCTTTTTCTCATGAAAACTTTGTAATTGAGCGATCCTAAAAACTCTCTCAAACATTAGCAAGTATGTAGCAACTCATTTTCTTCCTATTTTGTTTATGTCATGGCAAATTTACATTGAAATCCACCAGGGGGTGCAATGGGGAGAGCTTCGAGCTTCACCCCCCCCCCCCCCCACATACACACAAGTAACATAGAGTGCATCATTAAAAAGGGAACATTTGGATTTTTCAAAAATTATGTAGGTTGGAAGGAATGATGATCAAAGAATAGCAAGTGCGTACTTTTGGGTTTTCGCATGCAGCAGAAAAAAATTCAATAAAACTCTTATTTCACTACCAGCCCGTTTTACAATTACGTTTTAAATTCAAATCGGTCAGATTAGTGTATTGATTGCGTTTTGTGATTTTGCGGTCTCGTGGGCCTTCGGTCAGCTGGGCTTGAACCATAAATCTTGCTTTTATTTCAAATTCAAGAAAGGAAAATGACGTTTGCTAATGAATATAGTACAGTCTTTGAAGTCTTTAAGACCAACAATCTGCCAATATTTTGGTAGTTAAAATAGGACACTATTAAAAGCTGGATATTGTGCTTAGTTCCTACAAATGTGACCTTGTATGTTTTGAAAGTCATCCTAATATATGCTCTCCTGTCTGTCTATGTCTGTCACTCTTTCAAAAAAAGGAAGAGAGTGTATTTTTTTGTTTGTTTTAGTCTCACTCTACTCGCTCTACCCCCCCCCCCCCCCCCAGCCATGTCAGTGATCACTCTGGGGAGCGTTTCATGAAGAGTTTTGCCGGTGAAAATCACCGACAAATGTTACAAGCTACTGGAAATCCTTGCATCTGATTGGCTGACAGCAAATTAGTCCGTGAAAATCACCGACAACACTCTTAATGAAATGCTCCCCTGGTCTTTTGTTTGTTTGTTTGTTTGTTTGTTTGCTTGCTTGCTTGCTTGCTTTAGGGAGAGAGAGCTTAGACAGCATGGGAGTTACTGATTTTTTTTGTTGAAAATATCATGTATATATCGCAGTAATAGTGCACAGGGGCAGCATTAATCTTGAAGTATTCTGCATTGAGGACTGTGTACTTTATAACTGAGAAAAATTTTGGATGTCAAGTCCCATATACCAAACTCTTCGCCCCCTGTATTTTACTGTTCATACCTTAAGCTCAAATAAACTTCTTATGGTTATCATTATTTCAAAATCTACGAATACTCATATATATACATTTTCTGCCATGTTAAACTATTACAGGGTTTACAGACAAACTTATGGGCCTCTTAAAAGCAATGTTAATTGTAAGACCATTACTTATTAAAGTGTATCTTTAAACGCCCTTTGGTCCCTATTTTGATGAGCATATCTCTCTTACTAACGTATCAGCTTCATGTTTCTACCAACGGAACATAAGATCATACTGGCGTTCTCACTTACATGTTGATAAACCTCCTCAGCACTCTGTCTAGCTCTGTAGATTAATCCTATTGACACCAAGAGAGTGTCATTTGATTCAATGTGATTTGATTGATTGATTGATTTAAACACGATAAAAGCCCAGTTCAGCTACCTGGCTGATTTACAATGGGACCGTGTATCAATTAAATACTGTGCATGAATACAAATATCAAACAACAATTGCATGCGCAAAATATAAGAAATATATGATATAATACATAAATCACAGAAATTAAAACAAGGCTTAGAAACATATTGTAAATCATCTTTTCTCTATTCGCATGCTGCCTCCCTCCTTTATCTCTCTCTCTCTCTCTCTCTCTCTCTCTCTCTCTCTCTCTCTCTTACTTTCTTTCTTTATTTCTCTCTTCTTCTCTCACACTTCAGTGTTTCCTTTTGTAGAAAAAATTTTACATCCCCCATCGGTAATGCGTGATAGCCAACACAACTAAAAAAAGACAAAAAGAGACAGAAAAATAACAAATCAACACAACGATTAACACAAATGAATAAATTCGGCCCCGCGCGTGATCCTTAAAACATATGTATTGCTATCGACATATTTATATATATATATTTTCGAAAACTTTGTCACTAAACAGGAAAAATTTATCGTCATAAACCATTGCATGCGCTCTTGCATATGACCATGACACTAATGCTTTCGATTTCATTCTTGAAAATTGTACCCCCCCCCCCCCCGCGCCCCGCCAAAATCATTATCATGGTCACATGGTGCTTCAGTGCGAATGTGATTTATGTTAAATTCCATTAATTGCTCCATATCCGTGAGAGCATTATGTGCGAGTATCCATATCTTAAAAAGTAATATATTAATGCATGCTTATTTCATCCGGCAAATAAAGATTTAAAAAGGCTAACGTCGAAGACAAGCCACGTGCTTTCCAAAGCATAGCAATTTTCCAAATTACTATATGTAAAAATTTCTCGTTCATAAGCTACGCAACAAATAAATCAATGCTCGTGGAGAGAAATAAGTCAGATCAAATCAAATTAACATCACAGTATCATAAACATGATGTACACAGGGGTTCATTAGAATGCAAGGTTGTTGGCTTTTTTTTACACTGAACAATAGAAAGTCTTCTGATGGGAGGTGTTTAACCTTCACAGACCCCCCTCCCCCCCCCCCCCGGTTACCGAGCTTCCTCGAATGCTGCCCCACCCCCCCCCCCCCCCCCTCTCCCTCGGTTCTTGACAAGGAATTTTAAAGAATAAAATGTTGAGTGGCACTGTGGCAGTCATTGGGCCATAAGTAAAACGATCACATTTTTACCATGTTGGCTGTGATTAAAAGAAATCGGCCACTGAATTTTGGATAGAAGAAATGGCCTAATAGTCAAGAGAGCAAAAAGTTAAAGTGCTATAAAAATGAAATTAGTCGGTATATCATGGCTTTTATGTAAGTGTGATGTACCTTAGATGAGGGAAATAACAACGTTGTTTTATTTCTATATAGAATAAACTCCTTGATCAGCACGATGAAAATGTTGGCATACTCGTGATATAGGCCCCATCATACCCTAACCCTAACCTATAACCCTACCCTAATCCTAAACCCTACCCTAACCCTAACCGTAATCTTAACCCTAGCCTAATCCTAAAACCTAACCCTAACCCTAAAACCTAAAAATGAAAATTAAAAGAAATATAAAATTTTTGGAGTGGGGCTATTTCATGATACTGCCGAAAATGACTGTGCGCATACGAATGAAAACTCTTAAAATTCAAGCAATGAAATTAAATGCCTGCATTCATGTCCTTGATATAAGTACTCAACTGCTTGCAGTAAGCGAAACTCTTATGTCATCCAAAGGGTAAAGTGCCATCAACCTTGTATGAGTGAGACAACAACGTCTTTTTAATACACTAAAATATAACTATATCCATATAATCAATGCGATCAATACGATGAAACTGTGTGGATAGTGAATGAGAAAACTCTTGCAATTCAAGCAATGAAATGCCTGTCCTTAGTATAAGTACTCAACTACTTGGAGCAAGCGAAACTGTTATGTCAACTAAAGGGTAGCATCAGATTTCGAATCAGAGATAATGAACTTACGTATCATATCGTACTGATAATATCCTATAATACTACACCGACCAGCTAAACGCTTCAGCTCTTTCTATATAAATTATTCGATATCAATATGGAATATTTCATGATTAATTATAAACTTTCAACAACAATTGAAAACTTACCTCCTCTGTAACGTGTCCTGGGCGCTACACAATTAACGTAATTAGGTTATATGTAACTTGTTGAGTCAGAAAGCGGGTGGGATGGACGCAGTGAGTGTAGCTCATGTAACCTTTTGTTTAGATCAAGAGTGTCCTACCAACTCATCTCTGTGCGGGATAGGTGCTTAGTGCATAGTATTCTACCAGCGGAAGAGGACACGGAAGTTTTTCCGGCGGTTTTGTGTAAGCGTCCTACAAGCCAGTGCTAGCTAAGTATTAATGGTGATAGTTTAAAAGCCTCTCTAGAGAATTTACTGGATGAGAAAATTGAACTGCATTAAGGAAATAAGCAACCGTTTTTTATCTCTTGTGTAAAGATTACCCACTGCCATTATAAAAGCCGAGTTGATTATTTCATACTAATTCTTTCAACATTTCCTTTCCTCATGTGCCCAGTTTGGCAATATTGTGAAATAGGCCCCGCTCCATTTTTTAATTTTTTTTTTCATATAGGGTTATGGCTAGGTTTCAGGATCCGCGGCGTAACAAGTGCCTGTTATCAGGGGGGGGGGGGGCAGAGCCAAAATTTCCCGGTAACTCAGTCTAGAATCAGTGGGGTAGCTAGAATTTTTTTTAGGGGGCGGTAGTGAGTACGCGAAGCGCACTCCCTATAGGGGGAGGGTGCAGGGAAGCTCCGACGTTTCTTTGAATTGTTTCTTGTCTGCTCCCGCTCTTCTTACGTTCTCTGCCTGTTATCGGGGGGGGGGGGGCAGAGCTGAAAATTTCCCGGTAACTAAGTCTAGAATATGCAGGCATGGCGGGGTGGGCACGCACCGCGAGTAGCTTGTCGCGAAGCCCGTAGCGGGTGGGGCCTAGGGGCCAGCCTTAGGGCCTCTGATGGGGTCCAGAGGCAAAGCCCATGCGGGGGTCCAGGGAGTGGAGCCCCCGGAAGCTCCGGGGATTTGTTACTAAATTCTTCCACATTTCTTCTGTTTTCCTTTTCTTTATTCTTTTTTTTTCCTTTCCCTCTTTTCTTTTCCTCTCTCTTCTTCTTTCTCCCATTTCTTCTTCTTTCTTTCCCTTTCTCCCTTCCTTTGTCTTCCTTTCCCTTCCTTTCATTTTTTCCCGGTGGTTTGGTGGATTTTCCCGCTGAAATCCAGGGGCTGCCCCCCCCCCCCGGCTGTTACGCCACTGTTTAGGATTAGGGTAAGGGTTAGGGTTAGGTTAGGATTTAGGATTAAGGTTAGGATTAGGATTAGGGTTAGGGTATGGTGGGGCCTATATCACGAGTATGCCATATATTTTCAAGGGATATACCCGTACACCCTTGTGTACGCTTCTTTACCCCCCCCCCCCCCTGCCTCTTTCAGTCCCTATGGTGTCTTAAAGACACTAAGTCGTTGGCTTTATTGGGGGAATTGTCACCATTCGGGTGCTTATACCCAGTAACAGGTGTTGTCCATCACCCAGAGTGGAATTGAGTTTTATGACCAACAAACCTCATTAATTATCTCCTTTAATTATTCATTTATTTATTTCATTTCCAGGCGAGATATAACAAAGACAATGCCCAAAGTAGGCCAAAGAATGTCTATGGTGGGGCAGCTTGTTTGCTGTGCTCCAGAGATGTAGCTCTATTACAGGTATTCCCAGTGCTTTTCAATGAGTCTAGTGTCAGCAAATTGTGATCCACTCTCTCCTGGAAAGCCCACGACCCAGTGTCTTTAACATTGTTTTGTTTTAGCCGCACCTCCCCCCCCCCCCACCCACCCATCACCTTTCTCACTATATGTCCATGAATTTCCTGTATCAATCTAGTTGCACAAATACTTCTGTAAGAATCAGCCAGTAGCAAGGCCGTACGCAGGATTTTTTTACCGGGGGGGGAAGAATATATTCAGTATTTGAAGGGACATGCAAGCAAGAGAGAGAAGCGACCAAGTTGGAGCTTTTGCATTTTTAGAATTTAAATGTAACGATCTGGTGCACATTTTGGGTGGAATTCGGGAATTCGGGGAAATTCTCAATAAAAAGGTAAGGAAAAAATAGAAAAAATGGGGTTTTGAAAATTTCTAGGGGGCAACTGCCCCTCCCCCTATGTGCGTACGATCATGGCCAGTAGGGAACAAAATTATTAAAAGAAAATTTTGATATCCAACAGTTTTACCTTTACAATAATAATAGCATATGATGATGATAATAATAATGATAATTTTGTTTACCAGGGAAGCCTCATCAGCTTCAGTGCTGTTCTTCCCAAGGGCCCTGCAAATTATTATTATTACCCCAGCAATTGCCAGGTCACAATTTAAAGCTGGGTCGAGTTAGACAATCCTAGGTAAAACATCTTGCCCAAGGATGTAAGCACCGAGCGAGGATCGAACACAGGACCGCTCGTATAAGAGTCGAGAGCCTTTACCAATGGACCACAGTGCTCCCACGACTGTATACGATGATGATTGTGATGGTTATTTTGGCGATAATGATGCGTGTTTATATTCGTCTTACAATTCCCCCCCCCCCCCCCTTTCTTTTAGGTTTCCTAGGCATGTCAGGGTTTCCCAACTGCCACCACGACCATCACCACCACCACCACCACCACCACTAGTACCACCATCACCACCACCACCACCACCACCATGACCACCCCTACTATTACCACTACCACCACTACCACCACCATCCCTACCACCATAATCACCAAAGTAATCACCTTATTCATCATCATAATCATCATCATCATTGCAGAACCATCATGATCATCAGCTTTATAACCATCATAGTCCTCGTCGTATCGCTCCTTGTCGTCATCGTCTACATTATCATCATCATGAGCTCCGTTGTCGTCTTTATCATCATACCATCCACGAAGTTGTCGTTATTGTAATATCATCGCACATTAAATATTTGAATTAATGCCTTTAAAACAGTTGTAGTATCTATCACTGCTATAACTTTTACATTTCTCTTAAATTCTCTTTCATATTTACTCTGAACACATTATCATTTTTGAATTGCCAAACATCCAACTGTCATGATATAATCACGATCTGATCTGATAAGCATTGTCGTGCCTCTGGTAATTAAAAAAACCATGCTGACACACTTATTCTAGGAATTATTTTCTTTCCTTTTTTTCAGTTGTGCATATAAAATATTTGGCCCAGATATACGTCTAAACATAAAACTACCACCAAAAAAGGGATATCAAATAGAAAACTTTTAAAAGTGTGACCACAATTTGCAAAAAGGAAGTGTAAATAGTTGTTGCGGAAAAGGCAAGACCTGTGGAGTCCCTGAACAGTCGAATTGATACATTTTACAGCAAACGAGTTAAAAAGTGATGAAAAAGTACACTCTCATTTGCCACTTCCAGCTACCTTTGTATTTTCATGACCTCTGTTGTTGTTTTTTTTTTTTTTTTTGTTAAACTCGACAAAATATTTAGATACCGCTTGTCCAAGTGAAAGCGCATGTTCGATTTCATGGGCAGAGGTATATTGCCCGATGACACTCTCCTATAGCATGCGGGCCATGTTAGCTGTTCTTGCAAATAAGGACATTTCGATTTTTTTTTTTATTAAGGCCCACGACAATACAGAATTGTATGCTTTATTGGCCGTCTTGTCTCTGAGCTCATATACGATTTTAAGAATTGAAAAAAATAAACATTATCATGATTTATTTTGGGTTTCATTACCTGCGACTGATATATCCACCTCTAATTTTGATTTGTAAGATCTGATTCGATATGAGTCATCGACGGAAATCGTCGGTGTTCTCAAATAATGTATAACTACAATGTCGTCTGGTACTCGTCGAGAACTGGGAATTCCGGTGGTGCTTTATAATCTTGCCTAACGACCAATGATTTCCATAGGAGTATTTATAAAACATTTTCAAATGGGGAGAGGCGTCGAATGGTGCACCAAATTTGGGGACATGCTTGACAAAAAATACCCGCTAAGAAGGATCGTCGTGTTCTAGAAATTACCGACTGGTGTTAGGAAAGACGCAGTGCTCAATTCTGTTTGTATTTAGACATGTGACAATCATATTCTGTGTTTTTTAAAAGATGAGGAAGGTTTCATTTGAAACTAGAAAATGAAGCTCTGTTTTTGAAACAGTTGTTTTGCTGAGCAGGAGTATTTTAGATGATGTAATTGTATGAATCATCATCACCTAATTCATGCTAATCATTTCCCAACTATGTTATTTCTTCAAGTGATAAGAATTATTTTTTTCAAAGTGATGTTATTTCGTGAAAGCCAAGCTTATGAAAAACCCTATATTTTGAGTAATAAAATCAATCATTAAAAAGATTTTTTGTTATTCTTTCAAACAAGCCAAGGAAGACAGGTCTTCATACTTCCAGATATCTCAGCAAGAAGAGGAAGAAAAGATCATTTAACTTACTCGACAATTACAAAATTTTCGAAGCAGATTTCGAATACGAAAGGGGATCACAGCCCCAGCCCCCCCCCCATCTCCCCTCCCCTCAATTCTCCTGAACAAAGCCTATGGATTCAAAGACCTCTATGCTGTCTGTACATACTGTACATCTTACTTGACTACTAACAGTGGCGTAGTGAGCAAAGACTTTTAGGGGGCAGAAAAGTATAAGTTACAAAAAATTGAGGAAAAAACCTTAAAAATCATGTCATTGCAGCAACCTTTTTTTTTAATCACTGGCATCAAATTAGAAATAAATTACGTTTGAATTTTATTTGGAGGGGCAACAGCCATCGAGCACCCCCCCCCCCCCCCCCCCCCCCAGTTCGCCAGTGCTTGACTATATACCTGTTAGGGGAGGTGAATTGTGGTTTTGTTTCTTCTTTCCTTTAACAGGATATTGTATTTTGGACTTAGACTCCTGTAGTCCTATTATCGCATCCGGAGAAAGGCTTTCAAATGTTTCCTCTTTACCATTTTCTACCAGAAGCCTTTAAAGGGGAAGTCAACTCAGAAATTTCCACTGTTCTGTGATCATAGGCCCTACTAGATCTATCCTTATATGCACATTTCATATCTTCTTTTTGGTTTTTTTTTTGTTTTGTTTTGTTTTGTTGTTGTTGTTTGTTTGTTTGTTTGTTGTTTGGGGTTTTTTTGCGGTGTTTTCTTAACGCAAACATTGGCAAGGTGTAGGCCAGGTAATGGTGAGAGAGGCGAAATGCAACGGAGTGAATTGACCACGTTAGCCTCTAAGCAAAGAGTTTCGTTTTCTTTTCCTTTTTCACTTTCAAATGATTATTTATGTTTGTTATAATAGAAAATTGTATATTTTCATAATATTTCAAAGGTCTCAATTTAAATGAATCACAAAATGAAATAGCGATCCCCGGGTTTATATCATTATGAAACTTGGCAACCCAACAATGCTGAAATTACTAATCCTTTAGGACATAAACCATTTTTTTTTAATATTTTCATAATATTTCAAAGGTCTCAATTTAAATGAATCACAAAATGAAATAGCGATCCCCGGGTTTATATATCATTATGAAACTTGGCAACCCAACAATGCTGAAATTACTCATCCTTTAGGACATAAACCATTTTTTTAAAAATATTTTTGGTAAACCATTTCCGATAAGGCAAAAGATTCTTACAATTTCGCTAAAATACTATCTTTCTTCACATTTTCTTGATTTCAATTCTAAGCCATGCACATTTTGTTACTTGGGACTTTATTTCTCTTCTCTAAAGGCATTAAGTACACAGTTTTGAGATTTAGATTTCTGATTCATAGATTTTATTTCATTTTCAATTTTTAAAATATTATTTACATCAAATATAATGTAACAAAGAATAAGAAAGAAAAAATCAAATGAATATAAGATGGAAACCAATATGCAAAAAAAGGGGGGAAAAACAAGAAAAAAAATTGAATGTAAGAATGAAAATGAAAAACGGAGATCAGTAATGACAGCTTGTGATACCACTGTTCCCTGATTAAAGTACATAGGCGATCGTACAGTATACTAAGTAAAACATCACTACATAAAACTAGGCAGAAATGCATTTGCCATTTGCCATTTGCCATTAAACGAAGGGTTCTAATTTGACTTGGAAGCACCCGCGTAGCCAGGGGCGGTGGGGGCGGTCGCCCCAAAAACAAACACAAAAAAAAAAGAAAGAAAAAAAAGGAGGGGGAAAAAACGTGAGCGAGAAAGGAAAAAGGTAAGAGAACGTAGGAAGAGCGGGAGTAGACAAGGAACAACCACAAAGAAACGTCTGAGCTTACGCGCTTCGCGTGCCTACTATCGCCCCTCCCCCCCCCCCCCCCCCCCCCCTCCCCAATGAAATCCTAGCTACTCCACTGCTTGCAAGAAATAACAAGGACTTTCGAGAAACTTCACAGGGGCAATTTCAGTTACCCTATGGCAATATGTTCCACATAAATGGATTCTTTTCTGAATTATTATGTCATGCAGCTCAGTTCAAGTGTGATGGGCAAGGCTAACGAAAGTTGCCATAATTCATTCCATTCATTTCTGAAATGAATGGAATGAATTATGGCAACTTTCGTTAGCCTTGCCCATCACACTTGAACTGAGCTGCATGACATAATAATTCAGAAAAGAATTTGCAAATCATTTACTTTATCACGTATTTTTACTTTTGTTTTAATAGAAAATAAATGAATCATTTATTTTCTATTAAAACAAAAGTAAAAATACGTGATAAAGTAAATGATTTGCAAATAGGAAGGACCCCAAGAAAGCAAAGCTTGTAAGAAGGGGCCCTGTACAAACAATCAAAATAAGTAAACAAGCAAGAAAAATTACAACACAAAATATTACGAAAATCTATATAGTAATCTATATAGTAAAACTGTCCAAATGAAATAAAAGCATACACACAATCATACATCACACATACACAAACCCACCCTTTCACATACACACACACAAGCATAGATGCAAAAGTCTACCTACTCAGTACAGATAAATTTTTGAACATTAATTTTTTACATGAATATTTAAACCTAGTCAGAGTTGAACTGTTTTTAATACTGTGGGATAAAGAATTCCAGTCACGGACACCTTGGTAACGTAAAGTACGTTGGGTTAACGGAATGCGAACAAGAGGACAATCATACTTGGATTTATTTCTGGTTTCACAGGAATGGAAAAAACGAATTTGCCTTAAATATGTCATTAGATATTGGTGGGAGCGTTTGTTTATGGAAATTGAACATAGATACTAAATCATTAAGTTTTATCAGGTCAAAGACTGATAAACATTTCAGATCATGAAATAAGGGAGCACTTCTAGTCATAAATTGGTTATTATCCGAACAGCACGTTTTTGAAGAATATGAATTTTATCTAATTGAGTTTTGTAGGTAATTAATCATGCTATTTTGATATTCATACTTTTCGTCGATACGTTTAAGTCATTAATAAATTTCCAAGCAATTGCCGAAGAGAAGTTTAAAAAAAAAATTTGAAAATAAGATTTCACTGTAATTCCGTCACAAGGAAGTCTTTGGTTAAGGCAGGGATTGGATTGAAAAGCAAATGAAACTCAAAGTTCATCTTATCAGTAAGGCAAATAGTGTTAAGTTTATATTTTCTACTCGATTTCATACTGTGCAGGACTATACGGCTGCATGTAATTATGGTTGAATTGCATATCAGTCTATCCGAGCAGTCAAATTTTAATAGCATTAATTATGAGGAGCTTTATATTCCTATACCATTTTACAACTCTCTCTCTCTCCTTGTCTGATATAATTTTCTTGGTTAGTTGGTTAAATACAATTAAAATAAAGTGAAAACATCATTGTTTCTTTGTTGGCAACCTTACAACAAAAAGAATTTGATCCACATAATTTTAAAAGAATATAAAAAAATTAATACAAAAAACTCCAAAAATCCAACTAATGAACAAAATATGATTATCTATCATACAGTGATAAGATTATTTCTGTGGAGTCAAATTTGACTTGGAATGGCGTCAGCTGGGAGTCAACTCTGTTCCGAGTTAAAGTGACTCAGATTTTCGAATTAATGTGACTCGGAATGGAGTTACTTTGACTCAAATTTAGTCGAATCTCAGTTGAACCCACACCATTCCGAGTCAGATTAATTCGGAAATCTGAGTCACTTTCATTCGGAATAGAGTTGACTCCCAGCTGACGCCATTCCGAGTCAAATTTGACTCCGCAGAAATTAGTGTATAGAAGACACAATTTTATGTTTTGTTTGCACGAGAACTTCAGGTTAGAATTGCGTTTCGTTTTCTTTTCCAATGAAGTTGTTTTATTCTAACACCCTCTCCCAGAAAAGTATGAAATATTGCCTATTTTTTGGTCCAGTATAAACCGAAACTGTTTTTGTATCGAATCGCACTTCCTTCACATGACTTTCACCTTTAACCACAAGACGGCTGAAGTTGGAGCGGTTGTTTCGTATTTTCAGTTTCAATTGATATTATTTTTCAATTTTTCACATTTATATTCATTAATAAATCATAAGCGATGAACAACAAGGAAAAGGAATTCTGCTAATGGCCTTAAATGACAACAGATATCAAACCAAAAAGGTAATAATAAAGGCAAATAAAATGAAGAAGAACCATTAACATTCCCTGGCATTTAAACTTGAATTAGACAAATACTTCTATTTGCAGTGACTTATGAGAGAACATATCAAAAAGCTGGACTTGTATACTATAGATTCCCTTGGGCATACTAGGCAAAAAAGAAGAAAACTTTCGTTTGCGGTAATCATAACATATAGTTTAAACTTCGATTGACCGTTCAGCTTTAAGCAATCTTATCGCTTAAATTAGGAATAGAAGAAACTTTCTTTTAATTATGATTCTGACATGACCCCTTCCCCCACCACCCTTTTCCTTAGCCCTCATGCAGCCACGACTATGGTTCCCACAATGGGCCCCCCCCCCCCCCGTTTTCGCTGGAAAAGAAAAACCCTCTCTCTAGATCCGCCCTTTATGAGTGGACCCGACGAGAACAAATCCACGCCTTTACGGATCGACACAATCCTGTAATATTTTTCCCAGTGCAAGCTTGAAATTTATTTACCTGCATGCGTAGTACGGAGTGTCCCATGTCTTCATGATTGCATTATGGGAAATTGAGTTGAACGTGCATAAAAACAACGTATCATAAAAGGGGCAGAACAATGAACTACATCAGGATACAGGATGATGGTAATGAATAAACAAACATTAACAAACTTCCTTACAGGAAGATGTGGTCATTTGTTGGTAGAATCATATCGGTCCTTCCACAGGCTAATAACTTTTAACTGGAAAGCAGCCAACTTACATACTATGGGTCACAAAATGATGCAAAAGGACCTCATAATTTTCTTAACCTATACCCTGGACAAAAAAAGCACAAAACAAAAACAAAAAAACACTATCCCCATCTAAAATGTCCTTAGCCTAATATCCAATGTTGGGATAGCATTAAGCTTGACTATTCAAAATAATATTGACCTATTAAAGTTATTGACTCACTGAAAAAATGTTTTGAGCTTTCATAATGACGATGGGTGAGCTGGAGCAGATTTCAAGTAGTGTTTTTAAGCTCATTTATTAAACGGCTGGTATCGGGAATGATCCGCAGAACTATGTATTCCGTCCAGAACGCATGTTTCTGTTATGTAAGTTTTGTTATGAAAAAGAGCAGATCACAGCTCCTGAAAACGTGCGTTCACTCACTACCGAGACTTTTCTTTGACTTTAGATGTGGGATACTTCAAAGTTATTATTTACTACCCATGGGTGAGAGGGGGAGGAGGGAGAGAGTGCCTGGGGGGACCACTGCCATTAAAAGGTGGACACCATGCTCGTACACAAAAACGCGTAGAAAAAGGTTGTTTTTCAAGGACGGGCGATGTACGCGCGTACACTGAAAAGGGTATCAAAATTGCAAAAATCAGGAAAAAGGGGTATACTTTTACAACAGCTTGATTTGAAAATACTTGTTTAGGGTATTCTGAGATCGAAGGATAATTACTTGTTTAGGGTCCATTTTGAAAGCCCATGTACTGTCTACCTTGTAATGACAGTGCCCCCCCCCCCCCCCCCCGAGAGAGTGAGAGGCACACAATCACCCTTACACATTTCGCACACCCTCACAAGCACGCCCACACAAGCACGCCCACACAAGCACGCCCACACAAGCACGCCCTCACAAGCACGCCCTCACAAGCACGCCCACAGAAGGAAAGAGACAGAGATCGAGACGGCAATGGAAGAGAATCTAGTGAAAAGGTTGAATACAATGCACCTACCAGAAAGCCGAAGACTGCATAACACACCCGTTATCTCAGGATCGTCTTACACAAGTATACAATGCACTTACGCCCAAGAAACCGCATTGCACTTCCTTCCCTTTACACGTCCCTCACTTACGTTCTGCTTTGCATAGTGGCCTCTCTTTCTTTTCGGACGTGTTACGAAGTATTGTACCTCTCTTATCAGGTCTCTCTATCTCTCTCTTCCAATTCGGACACTATGCCCCATAGCTATGTATTATTAGTTGATCTCTTTCTCTCACTTCTAGCATATATCTAGCTACATATCCATTTCTTATTCAATCTCAATTCCTTTTCTTACCCTCTCTTATTCCATCTTCCTCTTTCTAACATTCTTTCTCTCCCCCTCTCTTTCTCTCCTTTTTCTCTCTTTCTCTCACTCTCTCTTTCTGAGCATTTATATATTTCCCAACATCTTTCATCACAACCATACAGGTATGTATCTTCATAAAAATTGCACGCCTCCTCCGCATAATCACAGGGTACAAAAGACATCAAGCTGGCAAGAAAACACGACCCATTGGAGTTCCTTTAACTTTTCCTAGTATTTTATTAGAAAAGAAGCATATCTATAATATCTAACATATTTTCAATTTTTCATGAATTATATGGATGGACCATTGCTTTCAATGTACAAATTATATACACAATGTACAAAAGCTGCATACATTAATCAGTACCGCCAAAATTGCATGTGGACTCTAAGCTTCTATCACCAGCCTTACAGGGACAAGAAACTGTAAAAAGGTAAAAACTTTAGTGATAAATGGTATAAGCTTGGAGACTAATTTGGAGGTGTAGCCTCATGAACAAAATTTGTGAAAGAAAATACATTAATGAAATCAGGGAAGCCTGTTTACAATGGCCACCTTTAACTATCAAACAAACAAACAAACAACAAAGAAGTGAAGTACTACATACCCCAATTACCCTGCTTACCAACAGGTTTCCTACAGAGCTAACTCAAAGGCCACTATCAACTAACTTGACTGGAAAAATAGAAAATACGAAATACATTTGAGATAGGATGCTCTGGGAAGCTTTTCAATACTACTAACATCGCTCCAAGGGTAAGGATGAGGAACAGTACTGACCAGGTCCAGCGATGTCCTCCAAACACCAATGAGGTCTTCAGGCACCAATGATGTCCTCCAGCTTTATGCTGCAATGGCTGTTGTTCCACCTGAGAGCAGCTATCTTTCTTCTCCTCTGGTGCTAACCTGCTTACACTACTGTATTCCTCTAAATCAGATTTATATATATATTCTACAGCTTGTGCTTTTGACATAAGGGGCATTGTAAATAAGAATATCAAAACAACCAAGAGAGTTCATACATTTACAGAATATGCTACCCCACTACAATGATAGTATTACCATACCTGCCAACCTTCTATCAAAAAATATATATATATCAGAATACCTCATGGCAAAATTGGGAATTAAAAGTATTTTGTGTGCTTTTTACATACAAGTAAAAGATAGGAACCTGGCATCAATAGTATCGATCTGATGTGGCCAAAACCTAGGAATCATTCCTCCAAAATAAGACTGGTTGGCAGCTATGGATAACATGTGTGAGCCTACAAGTTTTCAATTCATAATTCCATGAGTGAACCACCTATAAAGAAATCTATCATGATGACTTAATCAAATCAAAGGAAAACAAAATTCCTACAACATAAGAACTTAGATTGTTAGCATACAAATAATAAAACTACAGAGGGTGCAATACATGCATGTGCCTTGGCATCAGATACACTAGAGCACAGACCTGTTACATAAATATTTGCAGCAAATCACCTCCAAGAATAACAAGACCCAGTAAATTCTGTAATACTGTCAAATGGAAAGTCCAATCGGAATCAGCCTAGTATGTGCAACAACAGGAAGGTTTAAGTAATACCAATTTAGAACAGGTTCATATCGCTGTTTCCAGTTCAAGGTCTCTAATCCTTGGCACAGGGATGGTAAATCTTTAAACCCAAACAGTTTGCAGGGAATGGTCAAATTAAAATTTTCTTCCACAGGACAAGAACTTACCAGATCACCAATTTCAACGAGAGGAGACGCCACAAAATACTGATACTTCTCCTTACATACAAGATGCTTTATTGCATGTGTGAAAGTACATGATCGTTCCTAATGAAGCTGCTTCAGAAAAAGACAATGTCAAAGGGCACACTTCTGCTGCACTCCAGACTGACTGTCTAAGCATGTAGGTCAAGGGTCCTTGAATAGGCTGGTCTTTCCCTGGGTTTAGTCAAATTCTTCATGAAAGTGTTTACTCTTTGAAGAAGAGCTCTCCAGTACTATATAATGAATAGTTTGGTGGTGGCACATGTCACCTATGGTTGAAGGAGGATGATCGAAATTGGTGGGCAAGGTTCTCTGCTGACATCAAGTGAAAGGATAGACTATGTTGACCATAAAAGAAGTGGCTGTTCAGCATGGAAGCTCTAAAGGTGGAAGAGGACACTACGGATATCCACAGCATAATAACTTCACAGGTAATAGGCAGGATGTCTTCCAGACTGTGAAAGGCCACTGTGACACTTTTTGTATATCAGCCTGCTAGGGTATGATTCATTGACTTTGACTTTGGGCGAATCATACCTAGAGGATGATGCACAAACGATGTAGGAAGAAATCAGGTGCTGGAACGTAGGTGCCTTTGGAAGAGAAGGTAAGCACTTTGACAAATAGGTGAAGCAAGGGCGTCCATTTGTGGTATTACAGGAAGGCACTGAACTGGAGATGAGACAAGGAAGCAAGTATTCTATGTGCTGTAGACTATGGATAGTACCCTGTATCATTAAGTGTGGTCTTCTAGGGCTTGGGGTTCAGCATACGTAGGTAGTTGTTGCTGGAAACCACATCTTATGAGGTAGCATGATGGCCTGTGTTGATAAATAGGTGTTGAAGTTTCTATAGCATAAGAAGAAGGGTGAAAGTGGAACTAAATCAAAAGTTCACATACAGGCAGAGACATCACATCTTCATATCAAAGCATTCAGAACAGTGGACAGTAGGTGAAAGATGCTGGACTCAAGAATACAGAACCAGTTGTGCATTAAAATTCGACACATCTGTAGCAATTTTTTTAGAAACAAGCCACATCACATTGTGGAATAGGGTCTTGTGCTGCAGGAGTAAAACTTGCAGATACACCTAAGATTAATAGTTCACAGATACAGAGTACTTGAAGGTTCACCAAGAAGTCAGGAGATGGATGAATTTCAAAAGAGCCAACAGGGTAGGATGATGATCTTGATGAAATACAGGTAGGGTTGACTTCAACACTGAACATTAAGATCTAGAGGGTTTCTGCTTCCTTATCGAAGGTCCAAATATGCAAAACAGATAATGTGATGAATCCTTCTGTGGTAGCATTGGTGAAGACTAATGCATCAGGTGAGATGATTAAAGGCATTCTGGTTTCATACCTCTCTCGTTTACTATGTAACCTCAGGGCAATCCTCTAGTGGAGATATTGGCTAATCCCAAAGGCATCATGCAGGAGTATGGCTCAAAACATGCATTACCTGAACTGTCTATTCTTGATGGCTTTATCACAGATCTGGTTACACCAACTGTCCTTTTTCCTCACGTTCAACTCAAGGGAACCCAACGCGTATACCCCAGAAAGAACACCACCAAGTCTTAACTAGCATGCATCATTGTCATAAAAAAGAGGGCCCTTTAGAACATTTTATGGTCTTCCAAAAGTATCCTACACAATCAAACTAGCCACAAGTATACATAAAGTGATGTAATGGACAACAGAATAACCAAGTTTTAAGTATACATACAGTCATTCATCTGTATCCTAGTACCAAAACCATCAAACCAACGTATTGCCCATAGCGTGCCTCTTTCTCAGTAGCCCATGTCACACCAGATAGGAAAGGTACGTACAAATTGAAAATTGAGCCAACCATTTGCAAGGAGATGATATATAAAGCCATGAGGCTTTCAATACAACTTGATAGAAAAACTGATACAATTTTCAAGCAATTACCATACTGCATTTACAAAATATTGAGATGACAATTTAGCTTCTGTGTTTTGTAAAAAGATATCTAAATTTGACTTTTCAAGAGCACTGAAGAGATTGTTACTTGGGATTGTATATACACCAAGGTGTATGAGGCAGGTTGCTGGACCAATGCACTGATTTCACAATACATGTATCCATACACAGTTTACCACAGTACAACAAAAAAGAAATTTCCCCTACATGCAGCGCTTGAACCAAGAAACTGAGCATGTGTATAATCATTTGGAAGTTACCTTACTTAACAAACTGACCAATACAAAATGATGAACCCTTTCTGTAATTCCATTTTCACATTTGTTTCCCATACCTGACCTAGTTTTCTTATATCTTCTTATATTGCAGCATCAACCATTTGCAAAGACCATTACTTGCAAAATGATGTTCTATTACAAACACATCAACAACAACAAAAAAAACCCACCATTCTGAGGTGAAAAAGGGGAAGTTTAAGAGCCCATGTCAAACAGATAAAATATTGAACATCAAATCTGGACTTGATTATTGTGCTGGTATTACACATACTTATCCAATAAAAAGCAAGTCCTCAGAGCTGCACAGCAATTATAATTTGATATTTTTTTTTCTTTGGTTACATCAGTGCTGATGAACATAACCAAGATGTATCAGAAGTTTCCATCTGGAGGATTTCAATTCTTGGAAGAGGATATAATATTGCTTCAGTATATTCAAAATATATCAGTTAGACTTTATTTGAAATGCTAAAGCTTATTCCATTTTGGGCTACTTAAATTCCACCTTTGGCTCTTAGAAGTACAAAGTTTGGTTCTGCACATTGTGAGGGTGTTACCCTCTAAGATTTTTTGATTTTTTTTTTTTTTTTTGGGGGGGGGGGGGAGGGGGGGGGGTGGTGACACTGTTTATCTGTTGTTGGTTTTTTTGCAAATGGTTTATACTACTGATTGCCTTTCAATTCCTAAACAAAAAACAAACCATTTCATAATCACAAACTGAGCATACATGTAAGTTAAATTTATAAAGAAATTGAAATGCAAATAACCTTCATAAATCTCTTTCTCAGAACATCATTCAAAATTTATGCAGGTGGGTCAGAGTATCACTCGATCTCAACCAGATCTGAATCAAAGTGATCTGTTTTGACTACAATCATTTCCAAGAAGAATTTTTCTCTCTCATCTGCTATAGATTTTATCATGATGCTTATAGATTCCATGTCAGAAAAAAAAGGGAAAGAAATCCATGCGAGAGTTCATATTCCATACTTACCTCATGACTGCAAATAAACATGTATGCCCTAATTAACAATTCCATTCAAAGTTGCTTTGAATTCATATTTTACCTAATGTATTCAGTTATGTTCCTTTCAGAGTGTAAATACTTACCCTCCTGTGTCTGTGGCAATGTTCTTCGATAGTATTTAGAAGTGAAACCTAATGACAGTGTTCATGTCTTAATATTCTGACTGATTCCTTTTGGAAAATAATAATGTTTATTGACAATAAAACCAGGTGAATGGAGTTATCAAAACCTCATGTTGTTTAGACATGCAAGATGTAATGAAAATAACTGAGCATCAATGTATAAATAGAGTGTTCATTGACGTAGGATTAGAAATAGAGCTTTTGATCTCATATGGAATTCTTATTATTTTTTTTAAAACATACATACAAAAGTAAATGAACAGACATTTTGTTTTAAAACTGAACATAAATTGTACCCACCAACATAAATTCTGAATAAAGTTGCATCCATATCTACTCATGATAGAAGTTACTTGAATTTTCTGGTACCTCAGTGAGTTAACACATGTATTTAACAGGCAAATACACAATCAAAGCATTCACTTTACAAGGAAATGTTGGCTGTGGAAAATTACTGATACTATCAGGAAAATGGAAACTTATTCTGAATTACATTAATAGAAGCACAAATTACACATACACGTATGAAATACTTTGTGCACAGATAACAAGTGCCACTTTTAACAGTATATAGAGATAAATTGGAAAGTGTATACAAGGATAAAGATTTGCTGCAATTAGTAGAATAAAAAGAAGAGAAAAGAGAAATATTGTAATTAATATTTCATTTCTATGAAAACATGTACTGTCAATTCATATCATCACAATACAGAGAAGCATCGTTTTATGACACATTCTAGTATGAATTAAATTGGTATGGACAGTTGATTAAGAAACTTCAAAATGCCTACATGCAGGCTGATCAAAAAAAAAAAAAACACTGTAGGGTGACAATGTGCACATGATAATGTTTATTTTAAAGATGCAAGTAAACATAACAAAATAAATAATACCCATTCCTAGTCCTTACCAAACTAGGAAAAAAATGACATAAATTCATCAGATATGTTTTCCCTTTCAGGATGAACTTGGAGAAGCAAAGCTGCATCTGGTACACATTGTGGGTTTTTTTCCTCTGATTGTCTTGAGAGTGGGCATGACCTGATGGCCCATCCAATTTTCAACATTTTTGTCTAATTCTGTATACTTTTCAAAAATATTCCATATATGCAGGAAGTGAGTCCAAATACACACATTATGATTTTTTCTGCCAGTTCTTCTTTACAGAGTACTAACTCAGGGCCCAGCAGAGTTGATTCTATTTTTCTTTCCTCGTCGGATCTCTTACAAATACCAGCATGTCAGTGGCAAGTCAAAAATCTTTGAAATGAAACAGGGGTAGACTTGTGATCTCACTGCATTTTCTGAATTTCTAAATTGTCTTTCAAAAAAAATCTTTGGATATCAACTTCTAAACTGATTTTGTTCTACTCTAACTGGCTTCAGCCGCAGCCATAGCAGCCATGCTTTGTTTACAGTCCAACTTAGTCCTATCGGCATTCAACACCACATTCAGCTCCGTGAGGAATGTGATGCACTCCTCGTTGCTGTTGAAAGCGAGACTGTTTGCCACATACTCTACAGAGACCATGGGTCGAAATCTACACCATTACAGACATATTTTATGCAGCCACGCAACCCCGAGCGGAAGACAGGAATTGAATGTGGAAGAAGGAAAAGAGAAAAATCACAAATTAGATACAATTCAAATAAAAAACAGTATATGAAATCCAATAGTTATATATACATTTATCTTCTAATAAACTACAAAAAGCAAGAGAGTATGATACTTACCAAGGCATGCATTAAAAACAGACATATTAAACTGATACCTGTAACAAAGCATGATTCCAATCTAAACTTGATTAAAATCTATACCTATCACATAGAAATGAAGCCTTCACCTAATCATGCTGTGATCACAACATTCAAGGCTCATTCACATATTAAGTGGAAAACCCCTGCAGCAAACCACACGGTTTTTGTACAGTTCACATATGCAGAGCTGCCAACCCCAACTGGAAATGAATCCTATTCTGTACTTCCTTTTATCCAATTTTCATGCCAAAAATCCTATTTTTACATGAAAATTTTAAAAATACAGCAATGTGATTCCCCTTTCACTCTCTATATCCTAAAGAAAATACAATATCAACAATATGTTTGACTTAATTAATCATTTTGATCCGACCTCTTCTACATTGTACTTCTTTTATTGAAAATGATCTACAGTATAAATACACAGGTAGAGTACACCGAGCATTGGGATAAACTTAAATGTTGATAAAATAACATGAAAATAAGATAAAATAAAGGTAATAAAGAATCAATGTCACAACTTTCAAAAATCCTATTTTCATGGGAAAAATCCTATTGTCATATTCTCTCAAAAAAATCCTACTAAATAGGATAAAATCCTACTACTTGGCAGCTCTGCATATGGCACAGTAAACCACGCTACTTGTGATAATGAATGTGGATTAACGCGTCAACGTTCAAATAAAAGAGTCTTGCCAATAGTTGCGCAAACAAACTCACAACACAATATTTTGAGGTAACTTTTTAACAATTTGTATGGTTCATGACTTTCTGCTGCCTCATATCCCATTCATTTGCGCACACCCCCCCCCCCCCCCCCAAAAAAAAGGGGTTTTCTGCTTCATATCTGAACAAGCCTTATGTTTGAATATACTGTTTGATGCAAATCTGTAACCTACAAGAGAGATGATACTCAGTTTCAATCTTGGCTTCAATTAAATTAATAATGATACAGTCTTTCAGAGAATACTTACCAAAAGCTCATGACTGTCTTGACAATCAGGTACCAAAGCAAGTTCTGAATTTGTTGAACTCTTATCTTTCATGAATCTATATCCCGTATTTTATTACAATTTCATAATCTATCCTTCACTCACTATTTCTGAAAACAACAGATCCTAGACTCTATATTTTATAATCTCTTCATTTAAAAAAAACCACAATATTCAAAATAATACTTACCAAGCCTGTAAAATGTAATATTCTGCATTATTAGCACAAAAATGCCTGTTTACATTACAGAGCAAATGAACCCAAATTTATTCCAATCTATGAATAACCCAAGACAATCATTTTCCAAATGCCCTGAAATGTACCAACCTCCCTTACTCAAGCATAATTTCATTCACGTTTTTCCTTTCACTTTCGTTGCAGGCATCTTAGTGCCTAAACCTTACTGATGTCTTTTTTTAAAACTTATCTTTCCTGAAATCAAAAAAATTTCCTGACCTTTTAATTGTTGTCGTCTCTTGAATAAAAATCTTTCCTAACAGACGGTATATTACATTAGGCGAAGAACAGAAACATAGAAATATAAGCCACACCCCCCCCCCCTCCTTCTTCCAACCAACCACAGCATTAAATAAGTAATACAGCAATATGATTATCAACAGGATTTCAATACTGAGGTTTTTTTAAGTTGTAAACTATGAATATAACCAAGGGAGGGTATACGTACGATTTAATGATGATCTTGATGGCGTTCTTCCGCTCGCGAGCTAGAAACATATCAATGACATAAGGCCCCATGCGTGGGGCGGTACGATAAAGCTTGAAAAACTTATGATAGTCTGTCATGGCCCAGGCGGAGCGCAGCGCCAGGGCGTGTTTTACCATCGGGTCCTCCCGGGATTCAGGTTTGAGGGTAGCAAGGGCAGTGTTCATTTCTGGTGGAAGGGTGCAGCAGTCAAGGAAAGTTTTCCTTCTTATTACAGAGTGCAGGAATGAGGCAGATCATGTGTTCCTAGAGTACAGGATTAACCCATTCGTGACAGAGGACCACATTTTGTGGTTTGGCCTAATATCTTTAAATGCAAAGCCCTAAAAATCATACCAAATACATGAGCAGAAAGAGCAAAAAACTCTACACAAACTATGCCCATTTTGGTTGCGTCAATATTCATTGTTTGATGCCGACATTTTTTAAAGGAAAATAAGCATTTAAATCCTTAAATTGGCAATGTGATAGAAAGTTTAAAATCACTGTTTTCCCCTGCAAATTGGCAACTTTTTGACTTATCATCGTAATTTCTGTCAATTTATATTCATTTCTGATACGTGACGTTTTATAAATAAAATGTAGCAAAAAAATAAAAATGTTGGTGTTGCCAATTTGAAGAATAAAAGCTGATCAAATTAGGCTTAAATAATTCCTGTCACGAATGGGTTAAGATGTCTAGTGACATACATACAAATATTCTTATACATTGTACACAGTAAACGGATGTAGATTCTTCTCATTCATCCAGTCAAGATCAACAATAATGCACTTTACAAATCAACTGCCCAAGGAAGCCAAATGATAATTGGCAAAATGTCGCTCCGAGTGAGTTTATTTCCAGATGTTGATTTAAATTTTGATTACCGGTAGCCTTTTATTGTATGTTTAAGCAGTAGCATCGTTGGGAGCTCTGTTACATCACAGCGTAGTAGAGTATATTCATATAGTAACTGCGCTATATGAATTTATCTAATTATTATTATTATTATGACTATTACATTGTATCATTAAATAATGCATTATTGTACATAATACTGCAAGATGCAAGATATTCATCAACTAAAAGAGAGATAAGTTTCCAAGTAGTGCACTGTTTAGTATTTCGCATTTTCTACCCACATGAAATAGCATGCTTAATTCTGAAAAATACGTTCCAACAACTGCAGTGAAATTTGATCTTGACACATAAATTGAAAAAGCAAATAAATGAATGAAATTGATCTTGTAATATATGTAATTTCATGGCAGTATGTGGCAAATTCTTGCCCTTTTCTATTTTTTTTTTCTTTAAGACTTGCAAATAACACCTACTTGGATATATCTTTTGAATGATGTCATATTTAAGTTAGTTAATTCATCTAGTCTAGTTTAATCTGTTAGTAGTTTAGTTTTTCTACCATTTTAACAAAATATATATCGTTGGATGGTAAAGGAGTAGCAATGTCTCAAGCATTAAGCTTATATTGTCATACCTCTGTAGGTTTCTCTATTATTTACAATTGTAAATGTATAATGATCATAATTTTCTTGTGTTTACTGTTTGTTCTGGTCATGATCATACCATGTAATGTGTTGAACTACACAGAAATTAATGCAGAAATTAATGAACAGATATATAACTAAGTAAATAAATATTCCAGTCTTAACAATAAAACTGCTATAGGAAATTGTTGGTAGATAAGGAGAGTGAATAAGCATCCTGTATACAAAATTCAAATAGGCAAAATATAAGCCATATTATAAGAATGGTATTTTCCTTTAGACTACTACCAATGAAAAGGATACCCATGGTATTCTCCATACAGATGTAATAAAGTATATGGTATGCCTGGAACTCATGGACATTGCCAGGGATGCCTTCACTGTAGAGAGCTTTCAGCTGGGTTTGGCACTGGTTGAACTCTGGTACATCACCCTAAATAGGACAATAGTACAGTACCCAGTTCCATAAAACTTGTTATCAGTAACAACTGCCACATTTCTATGACAAATTTGCTCTCAGCCAATCAGATGCAAGGATTTCAGTAGCTTATAAGAGTTATTGCAACTTGTTATTGATAACAAGTTTTATGAAATGGGGCCCAGGAGTATCAAATATGTTGAATTAAATTCTATTTACACATTCAGGACTATGATAAACTGTGGCATCTTTCTTTGTTGGTGTGTTGCTGTCCCTTTCTGGCTGCTCCTGTTCTGCTTGCATTCCTTTTCTGTCTCCCTCTGTTTCTTTCTATTTTTTGTGTACGTGTGTGTGTCTTGCTCTCCATCTCTCTCTCTCACTGCCTGTCCATCCCCGTCTCTTTCATTTTTTTCCGTCCCCCTTTTCTTCTATAAAAGTCACGTTTCACACTTCTGGGCCCAGTAACACAAAGATTTGCAATCAATCGCAAAGTTGTAACAGCCAACCAAGATCATTGTTTCATTTTCAAAAAGGTGAACCTGGACCAATCAGAATGATTGTTTTAAATTTGCGATTGATTGCAAACCTTTGTGTTACGGGCCCCTGGTGTACCTAGAAATACACTTGTTTTCAAACTTCAGGATTTTTTTTTTTTTTCTTGATCTAGGAGGATAGAGAAAAGACATACCATGAAAATGGAAATAACATCCCTTATTTTTGTTCTTACCTTTTCAAGAGCTATCCTTCCATGCGTCTCATAAACCTCCACAGAGAACTCATTCCTGATGCACTGTATCTGTGTTATACAAGAACAAAAGATAAGATACCATTGCTATTTATACAAAGGGTATAGTTTTGGCAGCAAAAAGAGAATTGGCATAGAACTGATCGAGTGTGGTCTCACAATGTTCGCCTTACATAAAAAGATTAAAAAGATATGTGTGCGAGATCGTGTGATATTTCATTCATAATTTCTAGTGAATTTTAGTGTAAATGTCTTAAGGAAAGCAAACTCCTGCATGCTGACGACTCCCCTCAAAATATTCACAGTGCTTTGTTGTGTTTGTCGCACAAGAGAATTCCTGTTAGTTTTAGGTGTGTGCAGGCACTGCATGATGCGGCGTTGACACTGTTTGGGGGGACCCGAAAACTAAGTTTTTACATATTGATTGCAAAATACACCACTTAAACAAGTCTTTAAGTAATATTCTTCACATCATAATAGTTTTAGGATACAATCTTTCATATCATCTGACAATGAACTCAAATAGTGAAAGTTAATTTATTGTAACTGAATAAGTGTCCCTCAGTTGAAAAAGGATCTGTCTGAACAAGGGATTTTGTCACATGAAAATGAACATATCGAAAGTGAGAGGAGCACAAAAGCAATCCTACAATATACTGAGCAGAGTGAGAATTTGTCGTCCGGGTAATTTTCTTGGCGACAGTTGATAGGGAGAACTGATACCAATAGTGAATGGCTCCTCATCTTTTCCTGTTAACTTACCGTAAGATCCTGCCTGATTGACTTGAGTTGCTCACAGACAAAGCGGTAATCCTGCGTTTCCTTCCATCGCTCCTTGACCTTGACAAGTGATTTACGAAGGACAGAGATCGGTCTTACCTGAGATGGGTCTGGAGCCTGGTTTATAGAAAGAAAAGAGCAGAGAAGGGAAAAAAAGCAAGAGATTTGTTTTAAAAAATTGTTGAAAAGAAAATAACAGGTACATGTTGAGCACTCATGTCTGTCATACCTGACACTCCTTTTGTTTTTGTTTTTTTTTTAATTTACTCACCCTTGTGTAATGGTGTATTTATTCACTGACCATCACATCAAATTAATGATCATAATAATAATAATGATAATAAAGACTGATTTATGAAGCGCGTAATAAACAAGAAAGTTTCTCTAAGCACTCTTTATTTCATCATATTCACTATCCGGACAACAGCATTGAACAAAAACATACTGAAGCTTTTCAACATGCACTCATCTGGGGAGCGTTTCATGAAAGGACTTGACGGATGTTTTATCTGACAAAGTGTGTTTTATCCGACAGTGGCCATAGTAACGATGCTTCTCAGCCAATCAAAATCACAGAAAGATGTCAGATCTGACAGCTTGTCAGACGACAAATGTTGATGAAATGCCCCCCAGAGTATACCTGACACTCCTGGTGCTCCACTGTTATGACCCCACATTTAGAATTGCTGCCATTACAGTGCTCGAGCATTTCAAGAAATTTGTTTCTACCGGTACCTATTTTAGGTATAGAGTGGCGAAATGTCTTGCCAAAAGACATTAGTGCCGGGGAGGACTCAAACCAATTCAATCCACAGTCCAGTGACGTATCGACAAGACCACATCACCTCTACATACATGTATCTCACTAACAACCTGCTCACTATTGAATATTACAGGAATACACCTATTCGAAGAACAGTCCACACTGACGTGATAACTTCTTCAAATGGGTATCAACAACTGCAAATGCTTCATTTTGATTTACACAAAGTTTCCCACTAGATTGGCTTAACATCCTGCAGTCCCTTTCATCCAGCTGATGACACTACCAATTATATTTTCAGTTAACCATCATGCTTTCTTCAGTAGGAATGATGGTTAAGTGAATTGCTATCTTCACGAATATGAACCATGCACAAAATACCCAAATCAAGAAAAAGTCAATGAACCCATGACAGAGGGTCCACATTATGTGGTTTGGTCCAATAACTTTTGATGCAAAGCCATAAAAATCATATCAAATACATAAGCAGAAAGAGCAACAAATTCTACACTTACTGTGCCCATTTTCGTTGCATCAATATTTGTTGTTTGATGCTGAATTTTTTTAAAAGGAAATTAAGCATTAAAATCCTTAAATTGGCAATGCGATGAAAATGTTAAATTTACCATTTTCCCCTGCAAATCGGCAACTTTATGACTTCTCATCATATGTTCAGTCAATTTATATTTATTTCAGATACATGATGTTTTATAAGAAAAATGTAGCAATAAAAGAAAATTTTGGTGTTGCCAATTTGTAAAATAAAAGCTGATCAAATTAGGCTTTAAATAATTCCTGTCATGAATGGGTTAAAAAAAAAAAAAAATGAGTTGTTTCCTTTTGTCAATGGATGGCAGTATTCATTTCAGATACATGAATTTTCCTTTTAAAAATTGTAGCAAGAAAAAAAAAAATAAGGGTACTGCCAATTTGAACAAGAAAAGCGGATCAAATAAGGCTTCTAATAATTCCTGTCATCAACAGGTTAATAAAATTGCTGGGAACTGTAAGTTCTCTGGTTTAAAACAAAATACATTCCTACTCAGCACCAAACCGTCATGACAGCTCAGCTAGAACACAAAAGCAATGGATGAAGTAAACTTACTGATGTAAGCCTAAGGTACTGTTTCCATTCCTCCTGACTGGTTCCTACGATGGGCTCCATTGACCATTCTACATCATCACCTTCACCGGTCTATAAAAATAAAATAGAAAAATGAATCACTTTAAGGTAAAAGTTTCTACTACAAAACTAATTAATTCAATACTAATAATAATAATCCGTTCTTCTATAGTGCATATCACATTATTATCTAACGTCTCTATGCGCTTCCAAAGGACTTTGGACATTATTACCCTGACTTTAGCCCAGCAGCCTTTTACAGCGCACAAGCATTTCAAGGAATTAATTCCTGCCAGGTACCCATTTACCTCACCTGGGTGGAGTGTGGGAAATGTAGATTAATGTCTTGCCAAAGGACATTAGGGCTGCTACAGGGATTCGAACCCCGTACCTTGTGGTTCAAAGTCCGGAGACTTATCCACTGGACCACAACACCTCTAAAAAAATTCTGCAGGAACAAAAACATCAGCTGATGTAAGTACATATTGCCAGATCTAATGAAAAACTTGTAATAATCTCTGAATTCGGTATTCATATAAAAAAAAAAATCAAAAATTCAATTACAAGAACATGTGAATCAGGATTACTGTAAAACCAGTCACTTTGGTGACATGAAACTTTTGCAAGAAGACAGCAGCCATTTTCGCAGCAAGAAAATTTCACAAACTTGCAAAAAACCCAGTGTTATGTCAAGTGAAGTTTAATCATTTCATGGCATAAAACTTGCAAAGAAATCCTTACGAGTACGAGTTTCGGTATTCGGTATTCATATAAAAAAAAAATCAAAAATTCAATTACAAGAACATGTGAATCAGGATTACTGTAAAACCAGTCACTTTGGTGACATGAAACTTTTGCAAGAAGACAGCAGCCATTTTCGCAGCAAGAAAATTTCACAAACTTGCAAAAAACCCAGTGTTATGTCAAGTGAAGTTTAATCATTTCATGGCATAAAACTTGCAAAGAAATCCTTACGAGTACGAGTTTTTGTCATCTTACCAAGACTTCGTTGATTTGAAGGGAGAGTTTCTGAGTCCTTTGCTTCTTGCCACCACTGCCCACCGAAGTGCTTTCATCCTCTCCTAGCATGTCCTGAAAACGCGCTGCCCGCTTCTGCATGCGCATTGTACGCTCCTTTTCATCCAAATAGTTCACGTTGCCAACATTCCTGTAAAATAGAGAAGTGTGTACATAAGAGGAATATGTCCAAATATAGGTTCAAGGTGATGCCATTAATAAGCACTGTAATATTCCATAGTTGGTCTTTTGTAGCAAAAAGATGCAACCACTTATTCAGGTCAAATTTCTTTTAAGTTTTGAAATGAAAGGAAGAAAAAATAACATAAGCAGTTTCAAAAGCCCAAAACAGATATCAGATATTAAAAATAAGAAAGAGTAATTCATCTGACATGTCTCCAACAAGTTAATATCAGCCAATGTCATCATTGCAATTCATATCAGGCAGTAATGGCATGTTCCAGTCTAAGCAAGTTTCCAGCAAATCATGATGTCCCATATCAAATCATAGGTTTCGCAGGTGAGGATAAATCTTTCTTTTCTAGGTTTTAGGAAAAGCATTTAATCTGCAGAATGACTAAAACTGAACAAAAATAAAGAGAAGGGCCAACCTGCCAGTTTCATGAAATAGTTATTATCAGTACTTACTTGTTCTTTCCTTTCTGACCCTTCTTGCCTGGTGTTCGTTCATTCCTTCTGTCAATCTCTGCATCTTCATTCTTTCTTCCTCTACCTCTTCCCCTACCACGACCACGACCGCGACCTTTGCCCTTCTCCTTCCTATCGCTAGACAGTGGTAGGTAGTCCCGCTCGTGGCTCCTTGGACTTCGGTCCCTATCGCTGGAAGGGTGACAAGTGAGATGTATTCCTTAATTCCTTTTGATATATATATATATATATTCTTTTTTAACTACTCAAAAGTGAATAAAAAACTCTTCTGACAACAGATTTTCAAACTTGCTCTACATCAAATAAAGCAATGAGGTAAACAATTATAAATCCAAAACTGAAACTTACTGTTGGTAGTTTCCCGGATGAATTATAACTTTCATGACTTTATCAAATAAAGCACTTGATAAAGCCCTAAGGGCAAAAATTTGGGCGAAATTCTTTGTCAACAGAGTTTTTTTATTCAAGTTTGAGTTTTTTTATTTCACCAACTCTCAGCAGAACACTATCCGTTTTATTTTTTTTAACTACTTTGCAAGATAGGCCTTCATATCAAAAACAAGAAATTTAAAAAGTCATGACAATTTTTCATGCCACAAATTCTCTTACAGGGTACACAACTGCAATTCTTTTGAAAGGAACATTTCAACAGTCCATAATTCATATATGTATTTTATGATACAATATTACTTACTCTCTGTACCTCCTGCTTCTCCTCCTAGATCGAGGAGACCTGCTACGACTTCTAGACCTAGATCTAGACCAAGACCTAGACCGGGACCTAGACCTGCTATAGGAACTATCACTGCCACTACTGTAGTCCCGGGAGAAGCCAAAGATCTTGCGGCCGTGGCGTCCCTTGGCTGGTTCTGCCACACGGTTGGGGTACCTGAGCAAATGAAAGAATATAAACAAAGTTTCAAAGCTCTCTAAAAGAAAAAAGTTATCTGCACTTAACAAAGCATAGGTCATCATTTCAAAGATTTAAAGGAACTTCTTTTCCAGCTTGAAGAGCAAAGGTATTGCCTAATACCTCGGTCACATCGTAAAACCAATTCTAAACCAACTCCAAACAGACAAAATTTGGGACATTTACTGTGAGTTTGGTCGTGTTGGTCTGGTGATAAAGTCTTGTTGGGGTGTCTGGGATATTTCCTTGTAAATGTCATATTAATCTATGGGATACAAAAGGCCAGAAAACTAAACCTGTTGACTACTCATTTCTTCAATTATCCACAGGTTTAATATAAGGACCACCCACTTCAAATAGCCATCACTATCATGGCATTACCAGAGCTGCCAACCCCAGCTGGGAAAAAATCCTATTCTTTATTTCTTTTTATCCTATTTTCAAGCCCAAAATCCTATTTGTTTCAAATTTCGAAACATTCAACAGTATAAAGAATCATTCTTACAAGTTTCAAAAATCCTATTTCAATTGGAAAAATCCTATTTAGTGTCATATTCCCCTTAAAAATCCTACTAAATAGGATAAAATCCTACTAATTGGCAGCTCTGCATTACCCACCTGCCAGGTTGGTTCTCCTGGTTCTTATTCCACTGACCCCGGCCTCGGCCACGCCCCCGCCCCACCCCTTGTCTGGTCACATCCACGTAATTATCGCTGCCATAACGAGGCGGATTAGGATCTTGGTTGCGGCTGGCGCTCCAAGGGGCGTCAGGTTTGTCAAGTGGGGAGGAGGGGCTGGGGTGGGCAGAGAGTGGGAGGGGTTCCTGACTCCAATCCTTGGTCATGACGGTACCCTGGCTGTGAGCCTCGGTCAGGATCTTCTTCAAGTGAGACTCCACCTTGTCCTTCTCCGCTTCATTCTGGCAAGAATTGAAGGCTCTCTGAACATAGTCCCTGTCGAAATATAAGCCATAAACACATCAACTTATTAATTACCTATTACTAAACTAAATAAAGAAAATATGTAGAGTCTGAAATCCTGCCTAGTCTTAATTCCTAATAATGTGACACACTATCGTACATATGCAAATGTATGTACACATACATGTGAACATGGAATGACACAATATAGAAATAAAAGAAAACAAGATGAATGCGACTGCATTTCCTATTTGCCTCCACCTATATTCAGTAAAGTTCATGGCTCAAACTACCAGTATATTCAAATTACTGTACGTAACCAGAACAAAAAACTTATGATTAGATAATAGACCTCTGACCTTCAACCTCACCACGCAATTCTCATCATTTGGTCTCCTCATAATCATGTATACAAAACAGGTGAAATATGGAGAATAACAAACTTTATATAAATCTTTACTTTCATGCCTACTGATCTCTACGACCTTTGACCTTTGATCTAAACCCAAAATTTAATTAATCTGTCTTACTTTGGTGATGCATATGATGAAATTTGAAATTCAAAACTAAAATAGTTCTTGAGATACAGTCATAACAAAACAAGAAAGACAAATTCCAATAAATTGACATCTAAGACATTTGACCTTGAAGTGCTCAAAAAATCAGATCATCTTCCTATGGTAGTACTAGAAGCACCAAGTTTGAAGCTAATACCTCCAATGGTTCTTGAGATATCACTTTAACAAGGCTAAATCCTGACAATTAAGAACTGACTTAGAACTGTGATCCTTTAACTATTGCCTCCATACCAACAAAATCTAATCAGAGTGTCTTCCCATGGAGATACATAAATTGCATTTCCATTTATTTTCAATTATGATTTTTAAAAAAGTCACATAAAACATACAAGAGCATTTACATAACAGTTGTAAAAAATTACATAGGTCTTTTCAGCTATGGAGGTTAATGCTTTAAAGCTGATACTCACTTTAGGCTTGGGGGCCAATCAGCAGGACTGACACTGCAAAATAAAAACAACGAAAAATGTAATTTGTCAATTACAGAAAAAATGTAAAAATGCAATGGTAACATGAGAAAAACAGTTCTGCTACCCTGAAGATACAGAGAAACGTTCTGGAAGATGACACTTAACTAAAAGATAAGAGCCAACTTTGCTCCAATGATGAACAGAAAAAAAAAAACCAAACAAACACCATGACATGTCAGAGCTGTCATGTTTACATGTATTGTAACAAGAAAATATCTGCAGTTTCTTTCCCTTCCATAGCACAACTACATTGTACATCATGTGTCAGAAGTTGAAACAGACCTCTGGGACATACAACCTGCTACATGTAATTGTTAGCATACTGTAAGAGAAACCTTATCCACAAATAAATCTATTTATCATTCTTTTCTTTAAAAAAAAACAACTACAAGCCCCTAGAGAAAAGAATGAAATGGGTTGAACTCAATCAAAAAAAAAATCACATTTCTGCCTTGTTTGCTTATGACACAGTAAACCACTTAAAACAAATAAGCAAACAAGGAAACAAAAAAGAGTATTATGGGTGCTGAGCTTTACAGTTTTGTATCTTATAAGACAGAGATAAGTACATGTAAACGCACATACATGTAGGTAGTACATGTACTTGCTATTCACTTAGTACACACATGAAAGCAATGATTTTCTGAAACAGCAAGTCTTAATGAGAATTTATGATGACAATAAAGGTGCTTTCACACATGATGCGACAGTGTGGTAACACACTGTGGCGCCACACTGTTTCGTCTTCACACATGGTGGGACTTTGTGTCACCACGTATGCTAATGAACGCGCATTAACGCGTCAACTCTCAATAAGAGAGCATATTGTCGAAACTTGCGCAAGCAATCTCATGGCAACAATTTTTGCACTAACTTTTTAGAAATTTGATTGGTACACATTATTTGCGTATCTAGGCAGCAAAAAAAAGTGTGTCCTGCCTCGGCGACATTTTTCTGTGGGCCTATACCCCATAGGCTTGTACACAAAAAAGTGTGGTGACACAGCATGTTACCACACTGTCACATCATGTGTGAAAGCACCTTAATAATGACTATTTGATGCATTATACGGTGCCAAATATCTGCTGAAACCAGAGGGGTGAAAGCAATTCACCACTAGGCCTGAGGTTTGGTCGGTCCACTGGTGCCCAACCGCTGCTGCCGGTCACCGGTACAATTCTGTACACACCAGTGCACCGATGAAATATATAAGAAAATGACAGTGTCAAAAGACTTTGAAATTTAACCGGTTTAATAACTAAATTTCTTTATTTCTATTATAGCTTTTACACAATGTTATGTTTCAAAACCTTAAATCAAGGAAATAGAACTATGGAAGTAAGATTAGCCTGCAGGATTTCTTGCTTGAATTTATGAGTGTCTACGACGCTGTTGGGTGTCTGGAGGCCGTCATATTGTAAACAATATGTACGCTTATTTGTCGCAAGATGAAGCTATATCACTATAACGCCAATCTCCTGACTGATAACATAGCAAGAAATCCTGCACGCTAATCTTGCTTCCATAGATCCATTTCATTGAAGTAAGGTTTGAAACATAATATTGTTAGGGACAGTGATTTTCCGCTTCAAAAAATTTCCTTTTTCGTTTCCGAAAATCATGATGGAAAAATGGAAATTTCCATTTTCCTACAGAGATTTGTACACACAAAAAAAGCAAATTCCATTTATGTATATATATATATGTACTAAAAAATTTTTTTTTTAATCTTTTAAAAATCATAACAAAAACTTATTCATACGTGAGTTCTAGTACCTTGACTTGTACTGTCTCATGATAAGACAATGCAGAATGTGCGTAACTCTCATCTATGATTATGTGTGCAGGGACTAGAGATCGATGGTGTTAAAACATTCTGTATACGTTTGTGAGGGCATATTAAGCACCACTGAATTAGGGCTGCGACGTGTACTCGACTATTCATGTACACGTTTGATCGCCAACTATTCGTGTATCATTTCTGCCGTCCGTGTACACGCAGTAATGTGTATGACAGCAAAAAGAAAAGAAAAGAACAGCTATTTACTTCTAAGTAATTCCCCAAATCAGGCCAGAGCAAAAACCAACAAATACGAATAAAACACACACACTAGGGCACGGTCATTGTAGTATGATCATCATTTTTTGCTTCACAATGCGGCCAACGGTGCAGCAGGGCAGCGGGACTGACTAGTTGACAAAAGTCAAAAAAAAGCCCGCACACAATCTTGCATGATGTTGTCTATATATACACTAGCATTTCGCAATCGAATACAAGATTGCGAAATGCTACCATCACTGAATACAACCCACTCTAGATAGGTTCTTTTGGCAATGCATAAGATCTCTGTATAAAAGCAGAGTGCACATTAATTTCCATGCTAGTTTGAGCAGTTGTACTTTCAGCGAGCCCCTCGCGGAGATGTTTTGTATGGTGAGCAGGCGAGTATTGCAGCGATTTTTCATAGTGTACATGGGCTACGTTTTGCTCGCGCACGCACGCATCGAAATTAATAAATTGAGCATTGGTCTATGCTGTGGTACATGGTGCACATAAACGTAGGAGTTACGCCTTCTAATGGATTCAGCCAAAATGGCGGCATCGCTTGGGATGATGGGGAAATTTACTGGTGATTCGTGCAGTCCTAGCGGATCCTAGGAAGTTTTGCATGCAGTAGCTTGCGGCTGCCCTGTCTGCTGGGTAAGGTACCATAGCGCTAGCAATCAAGCTTACTTGTAGCTGGATAACATACTATTACGTTGCAACTTTGTTTTCTTCGAGACTCTGTCTTTGAGTGCATAAAATGTAATTATTTTTTTGTTTCTGTTTGATTTATTATAACCTTTCTATGTTTGGTTGTTTTATAAAGTGGTTTTCTGTGATTTTCCACGTGAAATTGTATTTTCCTTTTCCAAGGGCCGTTTATGTGTTTTCTGTGCGTTTTCTGTGCGTTTTCCGCAATCGCGGAAAATCACTGTCCCTATATTGTGTAAAAGCTATAATAGAAATAAAGAAATTTCGTTCTTAAACCAGTTAAATTTCAAGGTCTTTCGACAATGTCATTTTCTTATGGATTTCCTTATTTCATCGGTGCATCGTTCTCTGACCCGGAGAAACATCAGCAGGCACCGGTCAGAAAAATAACCGGGATGACTCAGCCCTATTCATCACCAAACCCCTTTCAAAAGCCACATAACTGAAAAACGAATAAGTTGATCACATTACAAGATATTGAACAAAGAAGTGGAAAATTTGAGAACACAATGATTCCACTTAATCACAAATACCCTTGTGAATAAAATTTCATCTTGTGCCATGATCAAAATAAAAAATGCCTACATGTGTACCTTGTAACGTGAAATTGAACTCATACAACTAAACTGTTGTTGGTAATACTTCCAGTAAAAGTATTCTGTTGTTTAATGAATGACACAATGTGATTAGAAACTTTCTAAAGAGCTGTATGATTGAAATATATCAAAGAGAAAGAATAAAGCTTTAAAAATCTCTTGTGCAAACAAGAATGTGAGTGATGGCTGTAGGCTATGATGTGTACAGATAAATGTAACATTCCAAAACCACCAATATCACTGTGGGGAATTCCATGCTCTTTCAAAAATAGTACAGGGTGTCACAAGAAATAGTATATTTCTCATTAATACTGCAAACTTGTTGACAAACTATTTTAATACATGACTGCACTTTAAATGCATCCATCTATCAAACCCCAAATCTTTGTTGTGTGACTACATGCACACATGTATTCCTAATAATGAAGATTCAGATAGAGGAGAATGAGAAAGAGTGAGAGAAAGAAAAGGAAAGAAGTGGAGAGGATTAGGGAAAAGGAGAGAAGAGAAGTGTTTGTGCACAGGTATCTATCCATAAGTCTTACTGTGATTTATTCTTGATGATCTGCTTCAAATCGAAGGAATATTCTGGTTCCTCATCTCTGTCCAGATCAGCCTCAGCAGAAGGATGACCAGTGCCTATGTCTTGTTCATCATTTCTATCCACTTCTTCAGTTCCTCCTCCAATGAACGTAGGGACTTCAGCACACTTCTGTTTTCTGCCTCTCTGTCCTCTTTTCAGTCTCCCTGTCATGCTATTTGACAGTCTACCTCTCTTTCCACCTCTCCTTCCTCCTCGCATTCCACCCATCTGTTTTCCCAAAGCTCCTTGTCTTATTCCACCCAACTGTCTTCCTAACTTTCTTTTCTGTGCTCTTATCCGTCTGTCTCTGCATTTTCTGTTTCTCTTCCATCTTTCTCTTTTTGCATCAGACGTTACACCAGAAATTTTTGACCCATGCCTGGGATCAAGTTCTGGCTGTGCCTTTTCTGAATGTTGCCTTGAGTAGTCCTCTGCCACAGATAATTCCAAATTGGGTCTATGAGCAGTGGAAGGACTCTCCTGAAATCCCGTACTCTGTTGCCAGTACTCTACAGAGACAGAGGTACTGGCAGGACGTTTAGGCCCAAGGCGCTCTTTAAATCTGGCACTCACTAACTGATCTCTGTATTCCTCAAAGGGCAGAGATGTGGATGCAGGAAAAGGCTCAATCCTGTGACTAGTTGCAGTGTCATTTAAAGCACTAACCACATACTGATCAACAGGCGCATACATGTAGGTAGGGCTTTGAGGGCTATAGGTAGGGCTTTGAGGGTTATAAGTAGAGCTTCGAGGTCTATAGGTAGGGCTTTGAGGCCTATAGGTAGGGCTTCGAGGCCTATAGGTAGGGCTTCGAGGCCTATACACGTAGGTAGGGCTTCGAGGCCTATAGTTAGGGCTTCGAGGGCTATAGGTAGGGCTTTGAGGCCTATAGGTAGGGCTTTGAGGCCTATAGGATGGGCTTCGAGGCCGATAAGTAGGGCTTCGAGGCCTATAGGTAGGGCTTCGAGGGCTATAGGTAGGGCTTCGAGGGCTATACATAGTACTTTGTTGATTGTCAAGTTTCTGTCCAACATGTCCAGTATCTTCCATAAAATGTCTTTGAATTCCTCCCATAGCTTTGTTATTCTCTGTTTCCATAGCGTACATCTGAGACCTCCCTTCGGTCTCTTTGAATGTCTGATGATCTTTATGCTGTGTGCAACCCCTGTCCTTTTCTCCATGCAAATAAGATTCCTGGCCTGAACAGGAACTAGACACTCTTCTTGGCCCAAGACGTGATTCGAGGCTAAGCCTTCGAGAATGAAGAGGTTTATTCCATGCATCCTCTTCCCTTACAGGATACTCTGGTCCTGTATATTCTTTGTGCAAATCACTCATTTCCACTGATCTATCCTCTCTCTGACCACAGGGTGTATTTAACGTACTAGTCACAGGCATATTCCCTCTGGTCTCTGACAAATGAGTAATACTCTCTCTCTGCGTCTCTATCCTTCTTGAAGTGTCACTGTCGAAAGGAACTGAAGAGCCTGGCTCCAACCTTTGTTCAACCTGGGCTTGATGTCTTCTGTCTGCATAAGATGACCTACCACCATCATCATGGTAACAATCATACCCTGACGGGACAGCCCTGCTCCTTTCAGAATCCAACCTGGAAGTGCTACATGGCTGATGATCACCAAAGTATGTACCTCTACTGTTTTTTTCTGTTTCATCCTGCCTTGGCATTTCCAAGTTGAATGAGTCCTGACAATCACTACTGTAAATATATGTGTCATTTCTCTGCAATTCTTCATGCTGAGACATTTTCAAGTTTGAGGCACACCAATGCTCACTGTTTGACAAAATATGTTTTTTTGTAGCGGTATGTGGATCAGGATTTCTTCCTGGTATCGATATCATTCCCCTTCTTTTCCTGAGGGCAGGCACTTTCATTGACTTAGTGTTACCCTTCCAAGCTGGGGAAGAGGAAGAACTTGCATCATGCCTCTCTCCCTTTTGGATAGACTCAGAGACAATGGTAGTACTGATCTGCTCTGGTGAATTTTGGGGAGATAGCACTCTCTCACTTCTAAACCTGTTGTATCTTGACTTTCTCTCTGTAGTTCTTTCCTCGTCACCACTATCATCCATTGACGTATTTCCCCTTTGATTAAAACCAATACCTTCTTTCACCCTTTCCTTTGGGTATGAAGGTGACACACCACAATCTACAGTGGAGTCATGATCATTCCTTGCCCGAATCTCCTCTAGACTTTCAAGAGCACCAGAAACACTTGTCTGTGGGTAAGGACCAGCACTTGGATGAAGGCTGCTGCTGTTGGCTCTTTTATATAATCCACAGGATCCTTCTTCTTGTTGAAATGGCTCAGAATTAAAAGGGGACTGATCCTCACATAAGCTGGGATGTACAGGATTGTCTTCTTCCTGTCGCATTCTCTCAAGGTTTCGACTGAAGGAAGTCTCAGTCATGTACTGTTCTTCATCTGCACTTTCAGTTTCTTCTGTGCTTCTAGTTGAATCTATACTACAGCTACTTCTGGTTTGGTGTGTGCTTTCACCCTCATCTCCAGTCTCATCAGTACTTATATATATTATTTCATTTTCCTTTGTGCTTCCAATTTCATTTTGACTTCTAGCCTCATCTCCACTTAAAACATACACACTTCCGCTATCATCTTCACCATCAGTTTCATCTACAATTCCATTTTCAGCTGAATCTACTATTCCATTTTTTTTCACATTATCATCTGCCTTTCCACTTTCCAATGATCTTTCAGTTTCCTCCATTCTTCCAGTTTTCCCCACTGTTCCGCTTTCTTCTGATCTTCCAGATTCTTCTGGTCTTCCAATTTCGTACATTACTTTGGTTTCATCTGCTATCCCAGTTTCATCTCTTCTTCCAGTTTCATGAACTTTTTCATTCATATCTTCTACACTGCTTTCATCTGTTCTGATTTCATGTGCTCTTTCTTTTCTGACTTCAACTGCGAAGAGAGTTTTATCTGTTCCCCCTTTTTCATCTGCTCTTTCAAATCCCTCTGGTCTTCCAAATGCATTTGCTTGTCCAATATCATCGGCTTTCAGGCTGTCCTCCGCTCCTCCTTGCTCATCTGCATCCATGGTTTCATTTACTCTCCCAATTCCATGTTCTCTTCTGTTCTCTTCCTGTCTCTTGTTTTCCTCGTCTCTTCCAGTCTCCCCTGCTCCTTCTGTTCCATCTCCTCTTTCGATTTCATCTTCATGCATTCTTTTGGTTTCTTGATCTTTCCAATTTCCTTCTGCTTCCCTGGTTTTATCTACTCCCTCGGTTTGATCCCCTCTCCTAATTTCCTCTGCTCTGCTGCTTTCCTCTGCTGTTTCAGTTTCATCTGCACTCCCTGCTCCATCTGCTATCCCAGCTCCACTGACTACCTGAGATTCTCCTGCTCCCCTGATCTGTTGCTGATCCATGTTGAGGTTACATGTACAACACAGCATTACCTGCTGAGCTGTATTATAATTGATACCAACTCTACTCTCAACCCAACCATAGAAATCTCTTGCTTCATCACTGCTCAAAGATGTGGGTGTCCATAGTTTTTGAGCAAGTAGCAGCCATCGTCCTAGAGCAAAATTTGCTCTTTCCAAATGCTTACTGATTTTCTCAAACAAGGATTCACACTCCCGCAAATTAACAATGCAATCTTCTTCCAGTGAGGCATTCAACACATGTTCATTATTGGGGCTAGAACTATCAGCATGTTTCTCTGAGGTTTGTGTGATTCCTGCAAGCACTTCACAAATCCCTGGATCCCTGTGATACTGTTTATAAAAGATTAAATGCTGTATAGCTTGATCAAAATCAATCGCACAATTCTTGTTGATCCATGCAGAAAAGCAGGCCCCATCTAGCAGCCTCTGAGCAATGCTAAGCCATCCACCATAGAAGAAAGCCGTCCACATTGACTGTCTATTCAAAGATTCAAACAGCTGCCCACAGCGAAGAATGTTCTCTTCTACCTGAATTAAAGGAAGTCCACGATGACCTTCAATTCTTGACAGCTGTTCCATTCCAACAACAGTACATGTGTACATGTACATAGGTCTGCAACAGATGTAAGCAAGGTTATCACACCCTATACTACAACAGTTCTCCTTATGCAGTGATGTGTTCTCTATCAATGTAAATATTTAGACGAGGAACAGAGAACAAAAAATAGCATGATGCAGATATGAGGATCATCTCTGTACAGTAAGTGCTGTGTAACTGACTCTCTTCAAATTGCACTGGTAGCAGACTTTAACCTTCATAGAGCAATGAGGATCACAAACAAAGAATTCTCATGGCGACTGGCTATTGTGATGAAATATACTTGCCTTGGTGGCGGGGATTCCCCAATTTATTTTGGACAGTAGCCAGAAATTTTATTCCACAAAGCATTACATGCATGAAATAATGATTCAAATTACTGTGGTTTGCCATGGAGCAATTTTTTTTACGTATGGCACTCAATTCATATAATTTAAATTGCAGCTCTACTTCCTGTTATCAGCATGCATATTTTCAACAATAACAAGAACAAATCATGAACTACACTGTATGTACAAACATGAGTACAGTGTGTTTCATAAAAAAGGAAACCCAACTTGGAGATTGGTGGTGGAGGTGGTGTATAGAACTTTCAAGTCAACTATCATTTCACACTGAAAACACACATTTCCAAATTAATAACCAAATTCTATTCATTTTGGTCGGCATACATGACTTCATCAACAAAACCATAAAGAATTTGTATATTTATGGAAAAACATCACCATTGCACAGTTTCGTAAACTGGATTTGGAGTACTAGTAACTGATGTGCATGTTGCAGTCAGGCCAGGAGGTGCGCTATTTATCTTTATCCAATTTAGATTACCCATGGTCTGAACTCGCCATGTTTTTCCCTGAAGTTTTTGCAAACAAATTAGTGTTCTGATGGCTATCATTAAAACTCAAATTATTTTTCTGGCGTGACTATCTAAACAACATATGTTTCATAAGGCTCATAATTATTCTGTGGTGTGACTATTTAAAACAAGATATTTCATACAGCTCGATCATACTATTCATTCTCTCAAATATTTCTTAGCATTTTCTTTGCATTGGGTTTCATTTTTTTTTAAAGTGAGAGTATGGGTGCAGAGTATGTGTGGTGTTAAGTCTTTATTATTATTCTTTTGCTAATGATGAACATACATGTACTATCAAATTGATAATATATATTTAATCCAATTTTTGACATGCTTACGCTTTGGGGATATTTGATTTGGTTTGGTTTATTCTTTCCTTCCATATCTGGTTAGCTGTTTTACTTGCTAATATTTAGAGCATAACTCGGCCTACTTTTGACGATGCCATCAATTTAAAACAATGGCATGACAACTGTAGTATAAAATCAGCAGGATATATTTCACATTATGATAAATTCAAACTGATAGAGAAAATAATACATTCATTGATCCATCTGCCAGACATGATTTTACAAAAGGACAGTGCTTTTCTCTCTCTCTCCCTCTTCTCTGACTGCTTTATTCCATAATTCTCGCATTTCATAATACATGCTGCACCAACATCCATACCATGAGAGGCCTATTTTCCAACTCGCGGGTCGACAACTGTTTTCAAGACAGGGCACGCTGTGAGTGAAAGTTGACCAATTTAAGAAATATTTCACTGATTGAGGGATCTCAAGTGCAGGGAAGAAGAAGAAGTTAGAAGTTGGGCCAAGAGAAAATATGGAGTATTACAAGTCTGTAATCAATTAGAATATGAGCAAAAAAGGCGACTTGTGTAAGGTTTTAATGGTACAGTTGTCGACCCATCTTGCACTAGAGCGACTATCGCAACTGAAGGGAATGAGGGCACAAGGTTTGCGACATGTGAGAATTGCTGTCTTCTTTTCCCTTTTAACTTCTTCTTTTGTCTTCTTCTTTTGCTTATTCTTGTTTTTTCTTGTTTTTGTTTTTCTTCTACCTCTTCTTCTCCTTCTCTTCCTTCTTCCTCTACTTCTTCTCCTTCTTCTCCTCATCCCTTTTTTCTTCTTCTTCTCCTTCTTTTTCTTATCCCCTCTCCTACTTTCTCATGTTTCTTCATGACTTAACATATTTAGTTCTAATGGGAAAAATTAGGCAACCTGAAGCCTAGACTATGTTTCAGATGCAAATATTTGTTTATAACAAATCAAACGAATGCTTCCAAGGGTTACAACATACCTTTTGTGTACAAAGGACAAAGGATCTTTTGAAGTACCGGAAAATGAATTCAGACATTGATCTTTGTAATACAAATTCCAGCAAACTCTGGAAATACAAGACAACAGCAAGGATCATCTCCCAGTGTCCACAAACCAAATCATACTATGAACATGGCGGACAAAGAAAGCGGACAAAATAAACAACCTCTCATTCTACCCTTTTACAATGGTTCTGGTAGTCAAAAGAACATCCCTTCACAGCTATTATGTTTAATCATGTAGTTCCAGGTGAATATGCATGTGACACCTGTTCCACATATTTTAGAAAATAGCAGTGAAGGGATGTTCTTTTGACTACCAGAACCATTGTGAAGGGTACAATGAGGGGTTGTTTATTTTGTCCGCTTTCTTTGTCCGTCATGTTCATAGTGTCAACTCATGCGTGGTTTAAACAAAAAAAAAAAAAAAAAAAACCCTCAATGCAGACCCCGCCTAAAGCTTTGCTCTGACCAAGAGCAAATCAAAACCCACAAATGATGTAATTCGTGGGGGTGTTTCACAAAGACTAAGACTGACTCAAATCACACTTAAAGGCATTGGCTAACTTTGTGAGCAGCTGATTTAAAAAATTCTCAAACTAAGATGAAACATGAGTATGAGTACTTGTATTTATACTCAAAAACCCTGAAACCAACCATAATTTGGAAGGAAAAGCTGTAAGTTAGACGCAAACCGCAATTTATTAGCTTTCGTCTCGAGAGACACTGAACTAAGAGGACCATTTGCGCGAATTAAAAAATACCGTTACTTGCCTTCCGCAGCGTGATACGTCAATACACACAGTGCGGTCCGCTGAGTCATGTGCGCATGCGCACTCCTTACGTTGGGTCTATGCAACCGACCCTCGTACATTTTTCAAACATTGGTTCACATTTCTAATATTTAAAAATACTTCCCGTGGATAATATGCTCTGAAACTTTCACACTGGTATTTTTACACTATAACCCTAATGTTCATCTCATTTTTAAGTAACAAAATGAGATTTTTTAAAAATCATAACAATGTTAGCCAATGCCTTTAACTATAGCTGGGCATTCAGGCTACAGTTTGTTTTCACTATCGGTCTCTCAAGAGATGTGAAAATCATGGGCACAAATTTGCAGAATGCACCTTTCTTGTTCTCTTCATCAATGAACTGTAAAAAATGTCAATTATATTGGAATATCATGAGTTAAGTTTTTGTTTTACGTGACTCCTAGAGCATGTGTATGCTTGTACATGTAAGTAAGAAATCAAGGGATCTACGACTTCAAGTCCTCTCTCACGGCAATGTCAAATAATTCTTTTGTAGTTCATAAATATGGTTTTGAACCAGGGATCCTGGTAACAATTGCAATTGCTTCAGCAATGAATCAAAACCGGGCTGCCAGGATTGTTTTGAAAGCAAGGAAGCAGGAAAGGGTGACTCCTGTCTTAAGACAGTTACACTGGTCGCCTGTTGAGAAAAGAATTTTTTATAAGGTTGCTTTAGTTGTTTTCAAATGCTTACATAAAGCAGCACCAGAATACCTCTGTACTGTCCTGTCCCCACCACACCGGTAAAACTACAGACTTCGCTCGAGTGAAGACAGTACCATTCTGTACATCCCTCGAGTAAATTCAAAGAAGGGTGAAGCCAGTTTTGTTTTTTTGTGGCCCCAAAATATTGAATAGTTTGCCAGCACATCTACGTTTATGTTCATCTGTGGAATCTTTTAAGCGAAATTTAAAGACTTATTCATTTTGTTATGTAATCTTGGAGAGCTTTGTGTAAAGTGCATAGAGCAGTTTTTCAATTGGTTTTGCGCCTTATAAATATCAGTTCATTATTTATTTATTATTATGTCTGTACGCATCTGGGGGTGAAATAGGAGCAGCCCTAAGAAATTTCATGAAAAACAAACAAAAGGTAATGAAATTAACTGCACTGCACTTGCTCGACTGAAAAATCCCTTTGGATGGCTGTGTATAATACTGTACAAGCTGAAGTTTTTGTGGTGGCTTTATTTTTGCGAATCACTCACCTATCGTAAATTTAACAAGCGAAAACAGCCTCACGTTTGCTTTAGCTCTCATCATCAGCACATCGTTGCCATCGCCATTCACCCCTTTAAGAAGCCGAATTCTGCTCCCAAAAATGCAGAATCGGTGCCATTATTCCAAAGCATGCGGGGCCTTACTGGGATGGTAAGAAAGAGACTCGCCCAAAACATGCTATAAATCAAGAAATCGGGTTTTATGACGGCTTTTTTTTTCTGTTTCTCGCGAGCTTCTAGTGTGATGGCACTAGCAAAGAAATTTTTTTTTTTAATCTCCGGATCTGCTGATATGACTCTTTCATGTACAAATAAGTTTACTGCAAGTCCCGTCTTGCTACTGCTCTTGCACTCACGAAATAAACGACTTGCAAAAATGTCTGTCAGCCTGTGATTCGCAAAAATATCTGTATGCAAAAATATTGGCTGTACTCCTCCTGCAAAGATCTAAGCCTCATTAAACATGAATAAATCATATTGTCAAAATCATTTGGTGAGTTGAACATTCTGAGGTAAGTAAAAATATTATTCCAACTTCATGAGCAACAGTGTAAACAAAAAACAAAAAAAGTTTGGTTTTTTTTCAATGGTGTACACCATACTAGGACATGTGTGAACAAACCTTCAAACTGCTGTCATAAAACTCTGGATAGAAGCCAGATATTATGTACAGAACGCAATGTTTATTATCATATTCATGCCAATAGCATGATACCTAAAGATAATGCAAACTTGCCATAGAGGGAGACATTTCTCTTTTATGAATAAACAACAAGATAAAGAAAATAGTTTGTTACACTGTTCAACCTGATAGATATGATATTTATACCAAGGACAAAATTGTTGTTTGGGGTTTTTTTTTTCTCTCTCTGTCTGTCTGTCTCTCTCTCTCTCTGTCTGTAAGTTTAAAATAGGCAAAGATCACTTTACACACTGACCGTTCTTCTTTCAGGGCAGATGGGGACTTCCTGAAGTGTCAATTTGATCTTCTTTTCAGATAATTACATTTAAAATGATCAGTATTAATGGATAAAAGATCTTAATACATGTACTGTATAGAAATCTGTTGGGTTTATAGACACTTGGTCTAATACTAGCTGGTCTAATTCCCAGACTGTCTATTAAACTCCACTATGGCTAAACCCATTTGGTCTACTATCAAGTTGGTCTAATTGCAGTTTGGTCGAGTCATCACTTGGTCTAATACCCACTTGGGCTAAGTGTCATTCTGTCTAATGATCAAATGGTTTAATTGCCACTTCATCTACTTATTTTTCCTTATTTTGTCTAATGACCATTTGGTATATTACCAGTTCATCTAATCAGACAGACTTAATGGTGTTAGACTAAGGGGGTATTAGATGAAATGAGCATAGCCTAGCTAGTAATGAGACAAAATGATTGTGAGACAAATTGGTTGTAGATGAAATGGGATTAGACCATATGGGATGAGACCAAACAGGCATTAGACAAAGTGAGATTAGACCAAGTGGCAATTCATCATCTGTTGATACAGATTAAACAATTTGAGAAACAATGTACAAGTTCCACTCATATTTTCTCTTCACTGCAGGACCCAAGTTAATCATAAAAAGTTCTCTAAAAAACATAATTTGTGACCCTCCATCACAAAATGACCAATAAGTCGCAATGGGAGCTTTAGAGTAAACAGCCAAAAAAGAGAGTGTGGGGGTGAAAAGCTGATTTTAGGTTTTTGAAATTTTCTGAATAAAGTTCATTTATAGAACTGCAATCAGACTAAATTTGCAATGTAGAAATGTGTTTTTCCTTTGATTTGAAATTACCATTTGCGGGATTTTGAAAGAAAAGTATGCCAGCAAGCTGAGTAAAACCTTTGCAATTACAGGCCTCGACATTAGCGGGCGCCTGGGACACTTGGGTGCCTAGATTGGACCGCCGGGCGCTTAAAAATAAAAATGGAAGAAATCTGGGCGCCTGGCCGAAGGGCCTAAAATTTTATTCCCCCAAAAGATATGATCAGCGGTAAGGAAATGAGGACGCACTGTCTTCCGTCTTATCCGCTGATTTGTAGCATAACTCTTGTGTGTAGATGAGCATGTTGTGTGTGCACGTGTGTGTGCACGTGTGTGTGAAACGGATGTTTGACGGGGACGGTAGCTTGCCTAGACGATGCCTACAGTCATACATAATGTGGATGCATGAGCGGTGTAGTGACTTTGTCATTTATCATGATCATGAGAGCATTGAAAAAGAGGCATGACCCTTTTAAAAAAAAAAACATTTTTGGTATTCAGAAATGACATAGCACACAAATTCTATTCATTCAATTTACGTTCACAAAGCTGACATTACGATTACATCTGTATGCAAGCGTGGGCACCGAGCATACAGTCATGATTCGAATACGAACGTGGCCTGAATGATTTCATTCCCACCACAAAATTTAGTAAGAAGGGCACTAATGAACAAGCTCTTGCTTCCAAGTATGAATGTTTATTTTCTAATAATGTCCGTTCGTTTTTCATTCATTTATTTCTTCAGAAATATCTTGTCAAGACTTGTCATACTTTCTTTTCATGATTCGAAATCGAACTTGGCCTGAATGATTTCACTCCCACCACAAAATTTAGTAAGAAGGGCACTAATGAACAAGCTCTTGCTTCCATGTATGAATGTTTATTTTTTAATAATGTCAGTTCGTGTTTCATTCATTTATTTCTTCAAAATTGTTAAGACTTGTCATACTTTCTTTTCATGATTCAAAATTGAACTTGGCCTGAATGATTTCACTCCCACCACAAAATTTAGTAAGAAGGGCACTAATGAACAAGCTCTTGCTTCCAAGTATGAATGTTTATTTTCTAATAATGTCCGTTCGTTTTTCATTCATTTATTTCTTCAGAAATATCTTGTCAAGACTTGTCATACTTTCTTTTCATGATTCGAAATCGAACTTGGCCTGAATGATTTCACTCCCACCACAAAATTTAGTAAGAAGGGCACTAATGAACAAGCTCTTGCTTCCATGTATGAATGTTTATTTTTTAATAATGTCAGTTCGTGTTTCATTCATTTATTTCTTCAAAATTGTTAAGACTTGTCATACTTTCTTTTCATGATTCAAAATCGAACTTGGCCTGAATGATTTCACTCCCACCACAAAATTTAGTAAGAAGGGCACTAATGAACAAGCTCTTGCTTCCAAGTATGAATGTTTATTTTTTAATAATGTCCGTTCGTGTTTCATTCATTTATTTCTTCAAAATTGTTAAGACCTGTCATACTTTTGTATGGCTTTCATTCATATTTCTTTCATGACTACATGAGAGAGCTCCTTCGCTCATAATTACAGTTACGTCAGGGCTGAAATAGTGCATTGGCGGAGAGTAGTTTACACCCACGTCAGCATACAGTGCATATAAACGTGTTTCTCACCTTGGCTGTTTTCATTTATAATTGCAACAGTTGATCTGGTCAGGATATAGAAACTCAGTTTGTAGGTCGTACATGATGATCAAAAACGAAGTGAATTCTAGGCATTTTAGCGTAAGAAATTGACATCACCATACCTTCAAACTTTCAAATGTAAAAATAATTCGTGATTTTTGCCATAATTACAGATTTTGGGGGGATAATTCTTGAGTTGTATGTTGCCCAGTAACTTGGTGGAAAATTAACATTCGAGTAGACTAGAGACCTTATCGGGCGTGTATACGAGAAATTGAAACGTGAAATGTGTCTTCATTCCGAGTGTACATTCGACTAACATGACAAAATTAAGAATATTCTCGACGAAACAACACATTTTTTCAATAGGAATTACAAAATGAAAATTGTTGATTCAGTAAATGCAAGGTTGATGGTATGTGCTCAATTGTTGGATGATTGTTTGGTCACCCCTGGTTTGGTTGATTTTTAGTGCATATTTTTCTGGTAACGAAAGTTTATTCCGGGCGCTCAAAACTTAACTCCGGGTGCTCAAAATTTCAAAATAATGAAATCTGGGCGCCCGGCCGGGCCCCCAGGAAAAAAATGTTAGTGTGGAGCCGTGGCAATTAACACAGGTACATAACTCAAAAGCTATTCACTCTGTGGCGTGAAAACTCACACAAGGAGAGAAGTACATGTATATCTCCTTCATGAGAGTATTCCAAGTTTGAGCCCAATCTGATAATCCCTTCATTGTCAATACTAGGGAGTTTTCATTCACCCTTTTAGTGAGACAAACAACAGGATACCAGTATGGCACTCCTGAATGGTCACTCCTCTTTATATCCTGCTTTCTCTATTATTCTGGTGATTAGCCTGTCTGACAAGCTCTCATTCCCATTCTAATTACTAAGGGTTTGCATGGTACCGACAAGGCAAGCTATATATCATTCAAAAGCTTAGAGTCTACACATTCAAACCATGTTAAAATGTAAAAATGTCAAATTTCTGACTTGTTTCGTGGTGGTGGCTCACATTTGGTTGCAAGTTTAAAATTCTCACCTATATTTGATAAGTGATTTGTAACAAATAGCTTTGCCCACAGTCGGTCTTTTTAAATGGTTGCTTATTTTACCTGACTGCAAAGAACGTATAAGCTTTTCAGTTAGCAACTAGGGGACCGACGACTTTAAGTCCCCTCCAAAGGACTTGGTAATGAGGATTAATACCTTTACGAAAGAGTATTAGTGCATCAACTTGGTTTCAACCCGAGTACTCTTTCTTACAAGACCACTGCTCTACCACTGAGCCACAACACCTCCTCATATGATAATGGTAATATGCAATAACTATTTCAAAGATCTGAGTCTTGCCTTGCCTTTCAAATAGTTACAATTAATCTTAATCAAACACAAATCCACAAATCAATCATATAGTTACAACTGTCCAGCTAAAATGTACCAATCACCTAAACATATACATGTATTGTATACACGTACAGCTGGAAACTATAAAATGAAGCTTACACACCCCCTACCCCTAAACTGTACCAGGGAAAAGAATACACGGGGGGCTCGGGGCGAATTCGCCCCTGAAATGCCAAAAAGGGCCCTGGAAAACTAAAAAAGAGCCCCTGAAATTCTCATAGGCTCCAATGTAAACTGCAATTAAATGTAGAAAATTTGGGCAAGTGAGCTCAAAAAGTAGCCCCGGAAAAAAAATAATCAATTTTTTCCCTGAACTGTACACAGCTTTCTATGGATAAAAAAAATAAGTATGCAGAAAATAATGGATACCATTAGACTAGACGTCGGGAACTCAACTCTAGTTCGGTTACATAAACTACAATTTTATGCGCGCATACGTGCATGTGAACTAGCCTTTTCACAACTCACTTTTATGTCTACTGACAGAATACAAATTGCAATCATTTTGAATGTGATATACTGGTCAGTGTTATAGCTATACTGGTTGGTGGCGGTTGCAAGAAACCACCACTTAGGGACAAAAACCAGCACTAAAAAACCCTGTTGTTTAAAAAAAAAAAAAAAAAAGGACTCTACAAGGAATAAATGTGAGGATCATACTGGTTTAATAGTCAAATCTAATTATCATTATTGCAAAATCCTAGCATTTTGATTCCCATGCCACCCAGTATTTAAAATATCTTTGATGTAACACCGATACCTGTAATGACAAGGAACCCTAAGATACAGAGCAAAATGTCCTAATAAAGTTACCCCTGTTCATGTCCTGGGTTAAGGGTTGACGCCTATTTTTAGGGCATCAACTCCCACGTAATAGGGAGCTTTCACGACACGACACGACACGAACATCCCTTCTGGACACAGCAGCAATGAGAGATGCGGCTGCGTCATACAATGTTTTGGAGCTTTTGCTCTTCTGGTGATACGCGGACGTATGACGTCACAATGGGCAGCATGTTTCCCAGGCCTGGCCAGCCTGGGCGCGCGCCAGGCGAGATCTATGATGGCTGCGCTCAGGCTGCGCTGATGATAGGCTGGTTGTGCATTACGATAGTATTACATATGCACTAAAGCTGGCTACACAGCTGCGTCCTACATCGAGAATGAACATCATTTTGGCTGAGCACCGTTTGCGATTTAAGCAGGACGGGGAGTTTTGGGGATTTGAGCATGCGCAGTACAAAATTTACTCAAACTAATGTCCGTGTCGTGTTTGCGAAAGCCCTTAATATGCACTTCTCTCTCTCTCTTTCTCTTTCTCATTGATTTATATTTGATCTTGTTTGATTCATGCTGATCTCATTAAATTGTAAATTTTATGATTTTATTTGACTGAATAAAACACAGAAGAAAAAAATGTCCTTTGGTGATTGGTAAACTATAATATCTTAAAAAGGTGTAATAACTATAAATTTCAACTTACGCTGAAGTGTGTTTCTTGGGCTGCTGTCCACCAGCATTGTCCTGCTTCCCTCCTTTCTTCTTGTTATTACTGAACTGGTTTGCCTGTTGTCCCTGTCCCCTTGGACCATCAGTCATAGGAGAAGGGTGCATGCCAGAGCGCTTGCTGGGAAGACTGAAGCGTACACCGGGGGTGTCTGATGGCTCTGTCAAAAACAGTGATTGAGAGTTGTTATTTAGAGGGTGCTACAGATGATGGGTTTTACAACACATGCCTTGGCTGCCACTGCTATACTCATCCTACACCAATCCAATCATTATATATTGAATCCCAGACTCACCTCTAATGACATGGAAAATGCTTAGAAAGCCCTATGAAAATATGACAGTTATTATTATCTAACGTTTTTCTCAATCCAAACCCTGACTATTAACATTAACCTAAAACCTAATTACACTTCTACACCTTTACCTGTGATGAAATCATGCTCAGAGATAATCTAGTCACCAGTTATCAAGTACTTGGTCTTATTCACATAACTGGGAGTAGAAGAGGGAACTGAATCACTGTAACCCTCTGGTTAACCTCCAAGTATTAGTGACTGGAATGTACAGGTGTATCATTACATTGGGGATTCCCCCTTCTGGTAGATGCTTACAGCACAAAGAGATCTGCAGGAACTTGGTTATTGAGAATGGATGCCTTAACGAAGGGCACCAACACTGAATGGAACTCTGAACTAGTAAGCGGAGGGCCAAAAGCAGAAAAGGGGGGTTTCGTTCCACCATCTGTACAAACTAAGTAGACCATGCTCATTTTCAAGCTTAAAGCATAACACACAATATTCAAGAGGTCTACCTCAAAAAATTAGTAGCGAAAGCTTCCAAATCCAAGATGGCGTCCAAAATGGCCGCCATTTTGACGGAATTTGAATTTTTCGAGATAAAATTTGATTAAAATTTCCAATTGCAACAAAATTGGTCTCATCTGAAAGAGAATTAAATTCCCTACAGTTTGATGCCATTTGTGAGTAATGTCCAAGTAATTCGGTCCAGATATTTAGTCAAAAAGTGTGTTTTTTGACATTTTTTCCAAAAAACTGAAAATTTGCAAAATGCATGATTTAGCATAAATCAAGAAAAAATTTAAGAATTGTCTTGAAACCTTCCAGAAAACTTTCTTGATATTCAATAATCATCTGTGGAAAATTAGAAAGCAATAACATTCTCCGTTCGAAAGTTATAATGTCTCAAACTTGAAAACTCATATTTCATAAATTTCTCTTCTTGCATATGCATGTGTTATATTCCCATAGACTATAATGCATTAACATGCATGTGCCCTGTACAAAAGTGCAGACGTGGATTTTCACTCTACAAACCAAGAAGGCCATGCTTATATTTGTGCTTATTGACATGTTTGTAACTAAACTTGGATGATAGATGCCTTACACAAACTCCAGTGTTATTGGGGAGTCAAAGGTCACATATGTAGGTCAAAGGTCAAATGAGGTCAAATGTTAACATTTTCCGTGCATATTTCTACTGGGGTTGGTAACTTTAGAACCATAAGTCCATTTGTAACCAAACTTGGATAGTAGATGCCTTTCAGGAACATAACTGGTATTTAAGGGTCAAAGGTCATGTATGTATGTCAAAGGTCAAATGGTAAAAATGTCATGCATATTTCTACTGGGGTTGGTAAGTTTAGAACCATAAGTCCATTTATAATAAAACTTGAATGGTAATTACCCTTTTGGGACCTCATTGTTATTTGGGGGTCAAAGGTCATGGGTGCAGGTCAAAGGTCAAAGGAGATCAAATGTTAAAACTTTCCTGCAATTTTCTATTGGGGTTGATAGCTTTAGAACGGAGAATGGTATTGCTTTCTAATGGTAGATGCCCTATACAGGGTGGCCCAGAAAGAACGGAAAACCTGTGATCCTTAATTTCAGCGAGATTAATAATATAATGTGATAATTTTTCATTTGGTTTGAAAGAGAATTTTCTTTGAAAACGACAGTGATATTACATTTAATATTCCCAGGACTTATTTTAGAGCACTACTAGGAAAACGGCATTTTCAAGAGTTTTCTCCCCGACCGTACCATTTACTGGTTCAGTTCACCTCCATGGTGTCCCACTTCACCGTGTTTGAGTCCCTTATTTTTAATACTTATTAGAATAAAAACTAGAAACATTGGGATTGCGTCAAAGAATGCATTAGCCTCAATCCCACTTTGAGTTATGGATGATTGTACACTGAACTTTATTGATAAAACGATAAAGCAAAAATGGTAGGTATCAATACAGTAGGAACTTATTTGGGATTCCCCACGTGTCTGCATATAATGAATCGCTGTAAAACAAATATCTACATGCTGAGATGTCTGAAAATAGTATAAGGTACCTCTGAACCATACAAATACATTGTATTATTGATATATTCATCCTTTCCTTGAGGATTAAGCTTTTGTCTTCATTGGAAACTTGAGTACTTAACAAATAAAGAAGCTTAGTGGGAGAAATTCATGATTTGTAAACAAATTTGTTTACAAATTAAGTATTCACCAAGCGAAATTTTCAGCTCCCTGAAAAAATTAGAATAAGATTACAAAACATATGAGAAAGTCCTTAAAATGAGCTCATTGGAAGTATGAGATGTAGAATGCTGCGTCTACACTTTTTAATTGCCTGTTGCCATTAATATTATGTACAATTTATTAAAAGCACCTAAATTTCAAAAACAGAAAGGTTACAAAACAGTCCTTTTTGCCGTTTCCGATTGCTACACGAATAAGAGACAGTGCAAAGGTACAATGTTGTTTGTATTTGTATTTTAATTCTATTTTGTATTAACTGGTCCAATTTCTTCTGTTGATATTGTATGCATGCACACTGTTAATTTTATGGATTTTTATGGATTTTATGGATTGACTTTTTTTTATGCCGCTGTTAAAATCAACTTAAAGTTAGCTGTCTAATTAAAATTTAGATGTATATAATTATGCTGAATAATAAACTGTAATATACAAATAATGAGTTTTTAACGAATGAGAAATTAGACATTTTTTTTTTTTTACTAATCATGCTTATGATAGCTTATTATCTTGTGAAGTCATTTTGCACTAATTTATATTCAATTTATATAATACAATAACCACAACTGCACCAGATAAATCAAAGAACAACTTCCAATGAGTTGAAAAAATAACTTAATGACACTAGAATATTTAAAGTGTTCTTTGAAAGAGTGCTCTCGCTGCCATTTTACCATATTTCTATAGTTATTATTTTCTTTCCATTAAATGTGACATGTGTAATTTGTAATTTCAAAGAATATAACACATTCAAAATTGTATAGCCATTATATATTGGCTGCGAAGTAAGATGATAAGGACCATTTCATCTATCTATCATATATCTATTTACATAATGATATTGAAACCTTTCCATCCTGGCGCTTTCTGACCCTACTCTCACTTTCACTAATTTCATGGGGGGGGGGGGGGTATGTAGAAAAACAATATTTTCCCACTAAATATAGAATAAATTGCATGGTAACTCAACACCCCTCATGAAGGGCATTCAGTTGTAAAAAAAAATCTTTTCATCTGAGACCTATTTAATTCCAATTTGAAGTTTCTAACAATTTTTATGATCTAAATATATTTTCTGCTTATGGCTCCCTGCTTATACGTGGAAGAGTCACAATGATTATGTCAACAACAAAATGAAAAGTTGTGAAGAACATATGTACATGTATCTCATGCAAAGTTTGCATCCATATATTCAATATCAAATAATATAAACCTACAACCCAAGCCCCATAACAGAATTGAGGTCCCTATATATAGGGCATCTACCATCCAAGTTTGGAGTCATCGTTCTAAAGCTATCAACCCCAATAGAAAATTGCAGGAAATTTTTAACATTTGACCTCCTTTGACCTTTGACCGGCACCCATGACTTTTGACCCCCAAATAACAATGAGGTCCCAAAAGGGTAATTACCATTCAAGTTTTGTTATAAATGGACTTATGGTTCTAAACTTACCAACCCCAGTAGAAATATGCATGACATTTTTACCATTTGACCTTTGACCTACATACATGACCTTTGACCCTTAAATACCAGTTATGTTCCTGAAAGGCATCTACTATCCAAGTTTGGTTACAAATGGACTTATGGTTCTAAAGTTACCAACCCCAGTAGAAATATGCACGGAAAATGTTAACATTTGACCTCATTTGACCTTTGACCTACATATGTGACCTTTGACTCCCCAATAACACTGGAGTTTGTGTAAGGCATCTATCATCCAAGTTCAGTTACAAACATGTCAATAAGCACAAATGTAAGCATGGCCTTCTTGGTTTGTAGAGTGAAAATCCACGTCTGCACTTTTGTACAGGGCACATGCATGTTAATGCATTATAGTCTATGGGAATATAACACATGCATATGCAAGAAGAGAAATTTATGAAATATGAGTTTTCAAGTTTGAGACATTATAACTTTCGAACGGAGAATGTTATTGCTTTCTAATTTTCCACAGATGATTATTGAATATCAAGAAAGTTTTCTGGAAGGTTTCAAGACAATTCTTAAATTTTTCTTGATTTATGCTAAATCATGCATTTTGCAAATTTTCAGTTTTTTGGAAAAAATGTCAAAAAACACACTTTTTGACTAAATATCTGGACCGAATTACTTGGACATTACTCACAAATGGCATCAAACTGTAGGGAATTTAATTCTCTTTCAGATGAGACCAATTTTGTTGCAATTGGAAATTTTAATCAAATTTTATCTCGAAAAATTCAAATTCCGTCAAAATGGCGGCCATTTTGGACGCCATCTTGGATTTGGAAGCTTTCGCTACTAATTTTTTGAGGTAGACCTCTTGAATATTGTGTGTTATGCTTTAAGCTTGAAAATGAGCATGGTCTACTTAGTTTGTACAGATGGTGGAACGAACTCAAAAACTAAGCTAGATATTTGACTTTGGCCCTTCGCTTATAGGGTTACCCTGCTTTTACAACATCCCTTCCTCTACTGGGATATAGAGCCTGTTTAACCCACTAAACACTAAGTGCAAGATAACTTGGGCTGGGGTCTATGGAAAATGTGTCTTGTACTGAAATCAAATCTTGCTTAACCCATTCGTGACAGGGATTATTTAAAGCCTAATTTGATCAGCTTTTATTCTTCAAATTGGCAACACCAACATTTTTATTTTATTGCTAAATTTTTCTTATAAAACGTCACGTATCTGAAATGAATAGAAATTGACAGAAATTATAGGAAGTCAAAAAGTTGCCAATTTGCAGGGGAAAATGGTGATTTTAAACTTTCTATCACATTGCCAATTTAAGGATTTTAATGCTTATTTTCCTTTAAAAAAATTTCAGCATCAAACAGTGAATATTGACGCAACCAAAATGGGCACAGTTTGTGTAGAATTGTTTACTCTTTCTGCTCATGTATTTATATGATTTTTAAGGCTCTGCATCAAAAGATATTAGGCCAAACCACAAAATGTGGACCTCTGTCATGAATGGGTTAACGGGTTTACATTGTGGGGTAACTTGGGTATATACATATGCATCCATTTTTGTGCAGTCTTCAGTAACTTGTGTTACAAATTACTAGCTAGCAAGGCACTGACATGTGAGAACCAAAAGGTTTGCCCTGAAATCATCTGACAGAACTATAAGCTGCATTATTATCACCATTAAATAATGAAAGTAACATGTAAAGCACATGGATTCCTTTTCATTTCAAGGATGTCTCATGATTTCATCTAATCGCAAGAGTTGAAGGTTAACTTGAATTCGCTCATGTCAATGCATTGTCATAGAAATTGTCCAGAAAAATTAAATGGAGAGACTGCTGATTATGAAGTACAAGGAGAATGATTGTATGGTGAAGTTCTGGAATGAAATTATTACTAAGACACCATTCTATATACAAAGAATGAGAAAGCTCACTATCCAGAACCAATACTAGAACTCAACATTCTTTTTATAAATATTTTGTACTACAAATATCACTATTGTTAAAAGTCATTGATTCCTCAACTTGGTACTTACGGTTAAAGTTTTTGTTCCACCTGGAGCCTGTGTTTAGTTGCTGTGATTCCTGCCTGAACTTCATTCCGGGGGTGAAACCATGCCCATCTCCCCCTCTTCCTCCCCCTCCTCCGCCTCCGTCACTCTCCCCACTTACCTGTGCTTGGGACTGCTGTGACGAGTTGGCGGAGGAGGACTTGGACGAGGGGGGTGGCAGCGGGGGCTGGGGCGGGGGGTCGGGTCGGCCTAGTAATGAATGGGGAGGGGCGGGAGGAGGTGGTGGGGGTCCCTGGGCCATGGGTCCTCTGTTATGTTGCGGGGGAAAGCCTGGTCCTCTGTGGTCACCGTACGGGGGACGGGGTCCATATGGTGGATACATACCCTGAGGTAAAGAAGTAAGCAACACATTCCCACATAAGATTTCCAGGCAGCAAATACTGTATAAGCTGAAATTTTTGCGGTGGTTTTATTTTCGCGAATTTCGCGAATCACTCACCTATCGCGAATTTAACAACACGCGAAAATATCCGCAAATAAATTTGCTTTTTACCTCTCAGCGCAGCGTCATCGGCACATAGTACAGTTGTCATTGCCTAAAACTATGCACTATGCATGTGGAAAGTGCACTGCAGCAGTCCTTCATCCAGTGTGTATGTAGCATAACACACACAGACACAGAAATTGTCACTCACCACAAGTAAGCTCCGTACATGGTCACCTCTAAAACCCTTATAAGAAACCCAATTCTGCTTCCAAAAATATGGAATCGGTTCCATTTTTCCAAAGCATGCGGGGCTTTAGTGGGGTGGTAAGTAAGAGGGTCGCTGAAAACGCGCTATAAATCAAGAAATCAGGGGTTTTATGACAGCATTTTTTCTTTATCGCAAGCTAAGAGTTGGATGGTTTTGGCAAAAAATAATCAAAAAGCAAATCCTCTGGATCTGCCAATATGGCTCATTCATGCACAAATAAGTTTACTGCAAGTCTTGCTCTTGCGCTCGCGAACTTAATAACTCGCTAAAATGTCTGTGAGCCTGTGATTCGTGAAAATATCTGTACGCGAAAATATTGGCGTATACAGTACATATTTTTCTGGGCAATTCCATAAAATATGTACGTCCAACCCCCTATATGTGGAACTTTCCTGAAATGATTCGTCTCAGCTTTGTAGTTCATATGAAAAAATGTTAACGCTCTCGAATTATCATAGCTTGAGTAGTTCACAAAGTGAAATAAAAATGGAGAAAAATGGGGTTCGGACGTACAAAAAGGTTGATCATTTTATGGAATAGCCCTTCTTCCTTCTTTTACCAATGCTCTGTTCTCAGTGTTCCATGGTTATGTCAGATGCAAGCCAATCGATATAATACATTTAGTGAAGATTCTAAAGTTTGTGTCTGAAAGTTATCTGACATGGGAACCGCATATGAAACAAAACCTACATTCTTATCAACAAGCACAATAATTCATATCAAAGTGAATACAGTAGTGTGTATAAAGTGTGTGGTAGAGTGACCTATAAATGTGAGTACTTATGGTGAACAGATGTACTGCCATGTTAGCCCAAGCAACTTCCATTTCTTTTCTTCCTCACTTATACTTACTCCTGGTGGTCCTGGGTAGCCATGCATGCCTTGGTAAGGGCCCCCTCTCATGTGGTGTGAGGGTGGCATTCCATAGCCAGGGCCATATCCTGGATAGGGATACATTCCTCCTCCCCCTCCTCCATATGGCTGACCATAGTAATTACCTTCATGAGAAAGAGAAAGCATAAAATGTTCCATTATAAGGGCTAATATGTGCCAATTTTTTTTTCATTTTTCCTTACACACGTATATAAAAGGATTACAACTGCCTTCATTATTATAAATAAACAAAAAATGTAATATTATAAGCTCCTCACCGAAACTAAAATATGGTCACAACCAAAACCCTAGGTCTGTACATAGTGAAATGGAGACTAGAGAAAACGTCACCAGAACAAATGCTGAACCTCTTACCGTACATATTCATCTGGTGTTGCTGGCTCATGAAGTCTGGTGCCTCTTGTGGTGTAGGATCTTTCGACTTTCCACCTTCGCTTTCCCCGTCCCCCTTCTTCTTCTTCTCTGGCGAACTTTTGCTCTCCTTTCCGCTCCCTTCTCCAGAGGACCCGGCTTCCCCCGAGCTGCTGTCGCCAAGTTTCTCAAGTGCCTTGCGGGCTATCTCCCAGCTTGGGTTGGTTGCTCCTGGCGTTGACCCTGCTCCATACTGCTGCGACCTGGAGGTGAGGAGTAGGAATTTAACAAACATGCTCAGAGAAAGGCAATTAAAGCAAGTGACCTTGATTTATCACTTTGCCTTACTTTGGCAATGCAAGAAGTTAGAATGACATAGCACCTCATACACTCACGCACCTACCAGTGGTTCAATCATGTTGGCCTTTCATACAGAGATTTCCAACAGGTGTCCCCAGGTGCACACGAGGACACCCATTTAAAATCTGCTCTGTTGGAAAAGGGTATTAGAGGTCTAGCTTTGGTCAACCACTGCCAAAATTATTAGAAGCATTTTTTTGAAACCCCATTTCTGTTAACTTGAGGGTTTACTAGTACTTCATATTCAGTAGAAGCACACACCCAATTTGGGAGACTCTTCTATTTGAGAGACAGTCCCTGATACCTGACGGAGACTTTACTTGGAAACAGACTACAGAAACAAAACCAAAATAAGGCCATTTATCTCAGCCAAATTTTTGGCTCATAGAGGTTGGAAACCCATTTGTTTTTGCTCTTTTTTTAATCTTCCAAAAAAGGCAATGAAAATCTGACATTCTCCCACATGGGAAAACCTTACACATGGAGTTGCTTTTTCCAAGAACAAAATATTTCCAACATTTTGAATAAAATGAATTTGCAATTCATGGCAAATAGAATGATATACAGTCGCTATTTCAAACTTCTACTGAAAGCTTATGATCCAAAGATGAAGGGCTGGTTGCCATGGAAACTACTGAATTAGATCCTCCATTTGTGGATTGCAATTGGGATGGTGTTTTGGCCATCCATCTCTAGCTGGAGTAAGCTGCCCTGAGCTGGAACTGCAAGTCATACCGATGCAGCCATAGACAAAGCATGTAATTTCAACAAAGTCACGCTCTCTTTTCGCCTCTCTTCGGCTCCTAGTACAAGCTCAAATTTTGTTACTGGGGGAGAGGTGGAAAGAGAGTGGGACTTTGAGAGTACAGTACAGTGATTGAAAAGTGGCCATGTTGAAACTGTTGTCCTTTTATTACGCGAGCATAGCTAAGAACAGCATGCTATTTATCAAGTCCACACTACGTCTATTTGCAGATGACAGTGTCATCTATAGACAGATTGACTCTCCCTCTGACGTTTGTATACTTCAAGAGGATCTTCACGTTCTGGCAGATTGGTCCACGAAATGGCTGATGGGATTTAACATCAAGAAGTGTGCTACGCTATCCATCACAAACAAGAAGCACCCCATCAAAATGGACTATACCCTGCTTAATGAGCTAATTCCTTGAGTACAACAATGCAAGTATCTTGGTGTAACAATTACTCATGACCTTAAATGGAACACCCATTGTCATCTTACTGGCCAGAAAGCCAATAGAACCCTTGGTCTCCTACGCAGAACCCTATCACCATACACCAACAACATCAAATGCAAAGCATACACGATGCTTGTTCGCCCTCAACTTGAGTATGGCAGTGAAGCTTGGAACCCTCGGACTTTAACTTCAAAAGAAAGTCTTGAGAAAGTATAGCGAGCTGCCGCCCGTTTTGTACACCAAGATTATCGGAGAGGAACATCAGTCACAGCACTTGTCAACATACTGGGATGGGATAATCTCCACAATCGTAGGCTCCTCGCACAGTGCACTTTGTTTTACAAGATGCATTACCACCAAATCAACATGCCTCTCCCCACTCACATTACCCGTGCAACATATCTTGGCAGAAATGATCACCCTCTGAAGTATGCAGTACCCATATCTTCGATTGACAGCTACAAGTACTCCTTCTTTCCTCGCACCATCTGGATGTGGAATCACTTGTCAGCTGCCACAGTAACATCTCCAACAGTGACCACCTTCTAGGAGGCTGCTCTACCTATCATCAGAGTGTTGCCTCCTCCTGTTGGATCAAAGCTACTGTAGATTCCATGTCTCGGTTTTTACTTGCACGTCACCGTTTTATTGTAAATAATAGTCATCATTCACCGTTGTAAACATGCACCGTCACTCTGCCAACACGTTGCACAGACATCCCAGTTTAGCTTTATGGTAAGCTGCTATCAGGATTATTTCTACAAGGTACAAGGTACAAGACACTTACTTCGCGTACGCTCTCGCATCAATGTTGTGATACTGATTTTACCACATTTTTCTATGCGATCAACATTAATATGGCAGAAAAATGCCCTATTTGTTTGGCTTTTATTCAGTGTAGAAATAAAATTACACTTTGAAATATAACATGTAGAATATAACTTTTACTTTTACAGGAGTCTAAATATTCTGGCCAAATATTCTGCATTAAAATTAAAAAGGTATTTTACTATGGACACCCTAATTATGACAGTGTATGGCAGAAAAATGCTTTTTGTTTGGCTTTTAATCTGTGCAGTTGGAAATGAAAATAGTCTACACATTTTGAAATTTGATATGTAGAATCATATTACTTTTTTTTTCTTTTGAACGAGTCTAAATATTCAAGCCAAATTTTCTGCATTAAAAAGATATTTTGTGTGTGGACACCCTACGCCTTACGGTGTCCACAGTCACACAAAAATATCTTATAAGGTTATTCATACAGGATTATTGCTAAACATTAAATTAATGCTTGCACACTTTCTTGAACAGTGTTGAAGTCAGCGTTCTCGCCAGGATTTTTCTTGCGCGTGTCGCAAACCCGCCGATTCGCCGATGGCCGAATTTGCACGTGACGTTCTGATTTTCACATGCGCTTTGCTAGATCTAAAGTCGAATTTCGTTGCCGATTCGGATTCGGAATTATTTTTATTTGTTTGAAATAAAAAGTCGGAAACATGCATGTTTTTTTGTTTTAACTTCCTTTTTCTTCTTTAACATGCGAAGCGCGGGGATGCGCGATCTTGATTCGTTGTTCAAATAGAAATTATTCAAACTCCGGTATCTTTAAAAACAAACTTATAATAGTAGCAGAAATTATTCAAACTCCATTATGTTTAGAAATGAACGTACGATAGAAGCAAAAATCTTTGAAACTCCGTTATGTCTAGAAAATGAACGCACGTTAGAAACAGAAATTATATAAACTCCGGAATGATAAAAAAAAACTTACGATAGTAGTAGAAATTATTTAAACTCCATTATGTTTGAAAACGAACGTACGATAGAAGCAAGAATTGTTCAAACTCCGTCATGTCTAGAAAATGAACGCACGATAGAAATAGAAATTATTCAAACTCCGTCATGTTAAAAAAACAAACTTACGATAGTAGTAGAAATTATTCAAACTCCGTCATGTCTAAAAAATGAACGCACGATCGAAAATTAATTATTTAAACTCCGTAATGTTTAAAAACGAACGTACGATAGAAGCAAAAATTATCTAAACTCCGTCATGTCTAGAAAATGAACGCACGTTAGAAACAAAAAAATTATTCAAACTCTGTCATCTTTAAAAACAAGCTTACGATAGTAGTAGAAATTATTCGAACTCCATTATGTTTAAAAACGAACGTACGATAGAAGCAAAAATTATCTAAACTCCGTCATGTCTAGAAAATGAACGCACGATCGAAAATTATTTAAACTCCGTAATGTTTTAAAACGACCGTACGTTAGAAGCAAAAATTAATTAAACTCTGTCACGTCTAGAAAATGAACGCACGATCAAAAATTAATTATTCAAACTTCTTAATGTTTTAAAACGAACGTATGCAAGAAGCAAAAATTATTCAAACGCCGTCATGTCTAGAAAATGAACGCACGATCGAAAATTAATTATTTAAACTCCGTAATGTTTTAAAACGAACGTAAGAAGCAAAAATTATCTAAACTCCGTCATGTCTAGAAAATGAACGCACGATCGAAAATTAATTATTTAAACTCTGTAATGTTTTAAAACGAACTACGTTAGAAGCAAAAATTATTTAAACTCCGTCATGTCTAGAAAGTGAACGCACGATAGAAATAGAAATTATTTAAACTCTGTCATGTCTAGAAAATGAACGGACGATAGAAATAAAAATTATTTCAACTCCGTCATGTTTAAAAACAAACTATCGATAATAGCAGAAATTATTCAAACTCCATTTTGTTTAAAAACATGTTCAACTGAGTGCTGGAGTTCCCGAATCTTCCGAATCTTCCGAATCAAGCAGCAAAATTCGGATTCGGCAGGATTCGTTTCGACAACGCAAATTCGCGAATTTTCAGTTCGGTTCGGAAATTCGGAAACAACACTAGATAATGCGCTGCCCGACACATGAATGACACAGAGAGATGTTGGCGGTCGCTGAGTGATATGAATCTGGAATCTCGGATATTTGGGATGGATTTTTATTTATTTATCGTTTTTTTTTTTTACATGTGTCGCTCGCATTTTGCGCGTGTCGCATGAAGAGCTGATGAAATGTACGCGTGTCGCATGCAACACATGTTTTCTACACTGGCGAGAACCATGGTTGAAGTTGAAGCTTGATCCAAGTTCCACATGCAGATGACATGCACACAGAATGCACACAGCTAGACCCTATCCAAAATTGCAAAATATGCTACCAATCATTCTAACACTAGATCTAGTAACAGTTACTAGATCTAGGTCTAGGTCTATATTTATCGTGAAATAAGTCACCTCTCAGCAAACCCGGAGAATAGGGGACCGGAACGTGCGCACATATTCATTTGTGTGCAAACAAATGCAGCCGGTGGCAGCGGCAGAGTCGGCGGCGATGGGGACGATCTGCACAAGATTCATGGATGAAACATTTGTGAGTTTGAGAACATTTCTGGCAAAAATCAAAATGATTTTCACCACATAATCACACATTTGAAAGCCGAGAGGACAATGTAATATATTAGAACATAATTGCTTGATTAAAACATATTTTAAAGTCATTTTGAACTTGATCATGGACTTGTCACATACCCGGTACCCTGACTTTCGGCTGTTGCTGCCGATCTCTGCACAGTACAAATGGCATGCGCGCGCGTTCCGGTCCCCTATTCTCCGGGTTTGCCCACCTCTCTTCTTGCAAGTGCACTTGCATTGTGTACTGTACAAAGTCTACGGGAGTGGAAAGCTGTCACCAGCACTGACGAAATAAACGGCAGTGAATGGCATGAATGGACTGGTGACTTATTTCACGATAGGCCTAATGCCAAAACATGCAAAAAGGCAAAAGAGTTCTCACCAAGCATGCCAAGTCAATTACAAGCCTGAAAAGTGTGTTTAATTATAAGAAATCCCTGGTTTCACAAACTCGCAGCTGGTCACACTCGGTGATACACACAACAGTAACAGGTAACACTAACATTAGTAACACCATCAACATATACATGATATACGCCGCGCCACCGCCTGATCTCCCGGCATAAGCGGAATGCAGGCATGGTGGCACCGGTCAGTAAAGCCAAGGCCAAGGCAAAGCTTAGTTATAAAAATCTCCACTCACCACTGTGCAGCCTGGGCTGCAGGAGAAAGTGTCCAAGAAGGGTTGGTCGTCATCGATTGATAAAAAAATATTTGTTTCACACATGCAATAAATTATCAGATATTTTAATGTTTCAGAAATATCTGAAGGAGAAAGAAGTTATTTTGTACTAGAATTATCAGCGCAAGTCAGTCGTGCTTGCTTGTTTCGCATTTGATGCGATGTACCGGTACGTGTAAACAAAATCGTCCCAAAATAAAATTACCCTAGATAAAATTCGGTCAATGAATTGCGCCACTTTTTCAATAGTCAAACAAACTGGACAGGTGCACAGTGCTCTTCCCACTTTGTAAATACCCAAAAATTAATTCCATCCAAAGTGCCCCGTTACAAGCCTGTTTAGAGTCCCACGTCTGTTTAATGTCCTTTTCCTTTTTATTACTATTAGTGCCATGTGCATCTCCTGATGAGCGGCCCTTTTTTTTTTTCATCTCCGAAGCGTCATTGTTTAAAGTGATTTTTTTTTCTATTAGTGCCCAATCGACTTATACAAAATGTGGAAAACCTCCTTCTGTTACCAAACAATAGTAAAGACAGACTTGATTTTTCCCCTTTTATGTATATATCTATATTTAGTTTTCATATTCCCATCATGCTCATTGCTGTATCTATATTGTTATTGTGATATATTTCATCTCTTCTCTTTGATTTATGGAACCAGAGTCGCAATATATATTTATACTTTTGTTGACAAATACATTAATCCACAGCACGTAACTGTTTCAATTTTATGTTAATGTATATCTTGGGAGTCAGCGTTTTAATTAAGACCAAAGATTATAAAAGTTCTCCTTGCGCTTTATGATCCTTGATTAAGACTGCTCTTTGTCTTCTTGTAAGCTTACTCTACAATGCATTTCTTCCTATTTTGTCCTCTTTGGATGTTCTTCAAAATTTGGTCGTGTATTTTTCATGTTTGTTTTTATAATGTTGTGGAAATAAATGAACTAAATTGAATTTCCCACATTATTGTCTGTGTTAAGTATTTATGTCACTTGATTTGGTTATTGTTATTGAACATAATTATGTAAAACGAGTGAACGTCAAATCAAATATAGTTTTAATTTTCACACCGGGATGACTAGAAGGCATGCCGTTCCAATAAAAAGGCAAGTTGTAAGGCCATTTTTACGGGAAGATGCTGGCAGGGCCGTACACAGAAATTGTTTTCCTCGGGGCAAGAATATGTAAAGTGTTCAAAGAAACATGCAAGCGAGGGAGCTGACCGAGCCGTCACAAGGGCACTTTTTAATTTTTGAAATTGAAATTGAAGGATCTGGTGCACACTTTTAGTGGAATTTTGGAAAATTTTAAGTAAAAAAAATGGTTAAAATTTCTGGAGGACAGCTCCCCCCCCCCCCCCCAGCTTCGTACGGCCATAGATGGTGGGAGAAGATAATGGTTCCTTTCTCCCTGATCTCTACTTATTTCATGAATTTCAAATTAATGTTGACCACCAGCGTAAATCCACTTTGAGGAGTGGGGGGAGGATCAACTTTTTAGCAGATTTTTTTGTCTGTTCAACTCATACTTAAGTATAAACACACGCCCTCACCCACCTGCACAGACCCCCCTTTACACACATTTTAACGTTTATCTTGCGAGCGAGCGAAGCGAGTGAGTGAGCCAAAAATTACCACTTTTCTGGTTTTCAATCGCATTTTCAAATAAAAATGATAAAATATGATGAGCGAGCAAAGCGAGCAAGCCAAAAATAACCACTTTTCTGGTTTTCAATCGCATTTTCAAATGTAAATTCGAAAAATATAAGTGTGTGAAGCGAGCGAGCCAAAAATAACTGCTTTTCTGGTTTTCAATCGCATTTCCAAATACAAATTCTAAAATATGATGATTGTTTATAACAGATTATTAAAAATTATATTTAAAGATTAATTCAAATATCATTTCTTCCTTAAAAAGTAGGAGGGATATTTGTACACACCATCCCCCTCTCAAAAAAGTGTGGGGGAGGGGATATATCCCCCATCCCCCCTCCCCCGGGATTTACGCCAATGCTTTTGTCACGAGATTGATTGACCCGTATAGATAAAAAAATATGTATATTGCTGAAATAATGGAAAACGCGAAAATCCAGGTCAAAAATTCAAAATTGCTTTGAGAAAAACGGCCAGCTGAGCCAGAATCTTCCTCCGTGGATATGAGCCCATCGAAGAGGTTACTTTGCCATATCTGAAATTTGAATTTTTAATTGAGTTTAATGCTTATTATCCAGTAAAAAAACACGTAACACATAAAAACAGGCATGTAACATATTATCAGCCAAACAGAAAAAGAGCAAAACTAAAGGATAAAAGGAACCAAAAAAATAGCATGTATGCTAATCGAGCCTGGTACCTTCAAGTATTAGAATATTGTTTGACTAAGCAGAATAAACAGATAACAAAGTGTTACGTTATTGAGGAGATTATTAACAAGACTACAAGTAAATGGATTAAAATCAGTATCAAATACAGGTCTCTACAAACCCACTTGCCTGCTTGCCCGGAGCAAGTAAAAATCATGAAAGGGCAAGTGAATTTTGCAGTCACTTGCCTGAATGAGCAAGTAAACTTACTCAAATCTATCATGAGAACAAATGAAAAAATCAGTTATAATGCTCATCGTGCAAGTACTTTTTTAGCAATGGCTAATTAATAAGAATATTGCAAAATTTAATTCAAACTGTCATAAATGTTCATAATTTGAGGAAATAGAGCAAGTAAAATATGTTTTTGGGCAAGGAAGATATGTTCTGGGCAAGCAATTTTCAAAGAAACTTGTCCAACAGGCAAGCAGGAAGAACATTTTTGTAGAGCCCTGTCAAATGAATAACTACTTATTAACCAAATATACTAACTATCTAGCAGTTTGAATGTTAGTCATTCGTGTGCTACATACACAAGCGTTTTGTTTTCTTTCTTTTTTCCCCCCAGAATATGGCTATGTTCGCACAATGAGAGGTATAGATCATTCCATAAAGAACTAAGCACACGAGACCGAAAATTTTCCTTTGGTTGTCTTAACCTTGATTATATATAGGGGATTTTATTTTTATTTTTTCTTTTTGCATTGTTTGATAATAAAAGTGCAATTATTATTGAACGATTGTGAGGTAGCATAGTTCATACATAATTACATAGTTTGTGCCGTTGGTACACATTCAACAGTTTTAACTTTTCAAATAATGGTTTCGCATATGCCATGATCGTACTAAATGTGGTAGATGGCAAGAATTTTTCCAACTGTAAACTCTTTTGGGGGACATAATTATACGGAATCAATTTCGACAGTCTTGTCAGTTTCCCCGCAGGTTTCCCGCAGTAACCAAGGGCTCTGGTTTCCCGTATGATACGAAATCGAAATTGGGCGAAAAAAATTTTGGACGAGTCTCCCACAGCTTTATATTTATGACGTCACAAGTTTTTTGCTGGCCTTTTTTCGAAGAAAATAATTGTTCTTGTTTAATTGTTATCAACTCTTTAACGAAAGTATCACTAAAAACACAACAAAAATAATTTAATATAAAATATATTGATGAATAAAAATAAAAAATTTTTGTAAAAATCTCTCTAAGTACCAAATAAATCAAATTATGCAATAATTTATTGTTCATTTAGTCTTGAAAAAGAAATGTTTGACGTCATGAAAAAAGCTGAAGATGACGAGAGATTTTAGGGTAGTCTCAAATTTATGCCTGCCAATGGGTTGGCGATTTCAGTGCACTTTGAGAAATTGTAGTTTACTTCAGTCAGGACAATACTGCCCAAATATTGATGCCTCTTTTTGTGTACAATTATATGGCTACCTAGTTGAACTGCGTCAATTGCCCTCTCTGCGCTGGTAGACATTTCGAGTAACTTGGTGAAAACGTTCGTTGTCAGGCCAAGTAAGGATACTAAAAGATTTCATTTCGAGCCCCTAACAATACAGGAGGAAGAAATGGCATCGCATATGGAAGATGAGCAGAGTTTGAAGGAATGCGAGGCATACGTTCAGAAGCACAACATCCAGCAATTGCTGAAAGATTCGATCGTGCAGCTCTGCATCCATCGCCCCGAGGACCCAGTCAACTTCTTGTGGGAGTACTTTGGGAAACTGAATACGGTAAATCATGCAAAGAAAAAAAATAGAAGGAAGACATTAAACTAATTGTAAGGCGAAGAGGTTGAGGTTATAAATTATTGGATACAGTGTAAGAATCATGAGGATGGCGATGCCGATGGTCATGATGGTCAGGTGATGGTGCAGGTTGCGTATGAAATATTATGAATGATGCTTTCTTTGCCTCGGGCTCAGGTTCAGAGGCTTGGGTTAACTTTGATTTTGGTGATGACGATGCTGCTGTGATGTTGAGGCAAGATTTCATTTTGTTACAGTCACCCGAAATGAAAAAATAGGCCCCTACATAGATCTATATTTAAACTAATTATTTGTAGGTCTATTGACTCTAGGCTAGCTAATTGTAAGATGAAGAAATTATTAGATTATATTCATGTTGATGTTGAGGACGAGGTGATGATTGATTTGATAAGAATAAGATCATGATTCATGGTCATAGATATGATGGATGGTGCAGGTTGCTATGATGAATGATGATACTTTCTTTGCCTTAGCCTAGTTTAAGTTTGATGATGACGATGCTGCTGATGATGTTTCGGTTGAGGCTAGATTTCCCTTTGTGACAGCCACCCGAAATGAAAAAAAAATATATAAAGTTAGAGGTTTAACGTTTAAAATGAGAACATATCTAATGTTAAATCTTGAAGTTGCTATTCATAGGTTTTGAATATGCTCAAATTTCATATCAAAATAAAGTTTATGGTGCACAAATCACTATGAAACCAATTGAAACTTTTTACAAGTAAATGGGAAACAAATATTGCCTGTCACAAATCGACAATAAAACAGACCCCCAATGTTGCCTGAGCATACGTTGCCCAACTCGATGCGAGATCCGTGACGTCATCACATGGACAATAGCCTCTGATGTGATATGTTGTGAATGTGGTGAATGTGATGTGTCGTGTCCGAGTGAGTGATTAAAATGATGTTTCTGCATTGTTTGGATGAATTCATCATTCTGTAAATGTTTTCAAAGTATGTTTCAACCATTTCTATTTAACATTATGCATATCATAATGTCGGAGAAATTCTACAAATTAATGATGACTTTTTGCAATTAGGAAAAAAATCCCATAATATAATAGAACAGTCTCCCTTGTACATGCTATGTTACGGTTATGGGGCATATTTTATGCGTTTTAGAATTCATGAAAGACAGAGGGATAGAGGGAATTTGTTTTCTTCAATTGTTTTCTTGGTGAATAGTTTGAACTTGTCTAAAGAAAATATAGAAACGGTAATCTCCTTACTGCTAATTTGTTTTTCTTTTCTATTAGGTAGCTAAATTATGTTTACATGTGCTTATAAGCTCAAGTTAACTTTTCCATACTCGGCACATTTCAGTAGTCGATTGTTTGTATGTAGTAGGTAGGTGAGGTGAAGTAGGTGAGGCGTAGGTGATAGTTTGGCTTGTAATTCAATTAGGCCTTTGGTGATAGTCTTAGCTCAGTTATAATTTCATATCTGGGTTATTTTCACTGTTTATTTGCTTGAAAATTATCATAGCCTGCACTAAAAAAAATAAATTCCTTGGAAAATATTTTTCAAATGAAATTCCTTATCAAAATCACATTTAATCAGAGTATTACAGGCAAAAAACCCTTGATAAAGACTTGAAGCTACATGTACGCTATAATGCAATACATGTATGATGTTCATCTCTACACCCCAGCTCTACACTATCTGAGATCAGTGGTGACGTCCAGTCTCTGTACGCTAGCTAGCCATTCCTATCATAATAAATACAAGATTTTAGTGAAGAGGAATGTTGTAGATCAAGATATTTTCTACAAGAAGCAACAATTTTCCTTAGACAACAATATTACAGGTATCTAGGTAACTTTTACATACAATCATGATTTGTCAAGCGCATCTCTTAATCAGTTCTGTCTCTGAGAATTTTATGCAACATCGTTTTGGGACGTACCCTTGCTGGGTTTGGTTTTCTATGTCATTTTCATGTCAATTTCCTACTTTAAATTCTGCTTTGACCAAAAAAGAAAAGAAAATTGCATCCTCTCTTAATAGCAGTACAGTATCTAAAATCCATCAAAAATGCATGCGATCATCTCAATGCACAATGTTTTATTACGTGCAAGCGCTAGCTCACCGCAGATCGTCCATGTGCCTACGTCATCATTGGGGAGCCGTTTCACTCGCAGCCACTTCCGGGTTCTGAGAATCAGAGGGGGGTTTTTGGAAAATGTGTTTTTAGATAATATCTTGGAATTTATAGGAGCAATAATGAACACCACTGTCTTCCACATACTTCCCCGTATCCATCCATATACATTACATATAATATATAATTAACCCTGTTTCGTGATTTTCTTTGAATTTCACCTGTAAGAATTTCAGGTGACTCCTGGATTTAAGGTTAGGGTTATAGGTAGAGCATGTAAACACAATTTTGGTAGCTGTTGCCAAAGGAAGTCTTTCCAATGATGATATTGTTTAATATTTATGATGGTGAAGATGATGATGGTGCCATCTCTCTCTTTAGCTGATCCCTCCAATATTTTGGAGATTCCTGGAATCCAAATATATAGATAGAAAGCATGGAGATCCGGTAGGTTAGGAATTTTGAACGGAAGTAGAACGGCAGATATGGATTTTGTAAAGAAAGAAAGATACATGTAGTTGAAACAGGCTATTATGAACTTTAGATGGCAGGCATGGACAGAAGGTTAATAGGGTAGCACTTAAGTAAATTGCTCTGAGGGTCATCACTGTCATAAAAGTGTAGACCATCAGTGTGATGGTGAATGATATGAATGTTATAGACATGTGACTTTCTGACACCAAAAGTGAAATAGATATGACGCTTGACATCATAATGACATTTCATGTTTTTACATTTTCTTGACAACCTGTGTCTGAAAAAAAGAGATGGCGATGTGGGGGAGACTCCCACTTGAGACAATCTTATGGCAGATCTCCCCCCCCCCCCAAAAAAAAAAAAAAAGTAAAAAGAAACAGGACAATGAGATATCTGTTTCCTCCAAAATTTTCATTTCATTGCACATGATATCCAAAGGCCACATGGGAGCTTACAAAATTTTAATATGTACAGTATGTTAGTCTTTGGAATTTTGCAGTGGTCAGCCTCTATAGGTGAAGATGTAAATCACCAAATAATCAGTAAAAATTCTAGGAAAAGTTTTACTTTTTGTACTTACATGTAGCATAGTGTAGGATGAAAATATCTTCTTTTTTTTTTCAGTACCATTCCTTCAAGGGGATTTCACCCGGATCAAGTCAAATCAGATTTTAGGGATAGGCAGTCTTGCTCATCTAAAGCTCAAACATGAGCTCCAGAACACTACATGTACTTGACTGTTGTTTGCAATTGCCCCCTTTATATAGACCTACATGTACATGTAATTATAATATTGGTGTAAGGTTAGTACCTCACATTCATGTGAGTGCTAGAAGGCAGAAGCCCATTCATTTTATATGTCAGGAAAAATTAGCGAAAAAATAGAAAAAATATGAAAACAAAAGTAGGCCATTTGAAGCACATTATCCAATTTTTTTTTTTTTTTTTTTTTCATGACGACTCTTCTTTTCATATTTTCAAGTTTGCCAAGTGAATCTTTTGCATACAGTGGTGGCCAAAAGTATTAGAACACCTGCTAAAATGACTATAAGTTTAATTTTGACTTGTTTATCAATATTTTGATTGATGTATCCTTACTTTCTTGTTGCTTAATTATGCAAATTTTTAATAAAACATGTGAAATATCTGGGTCATTGTCAAGTCCATATTTAGTGGAATTTTTAAATTGTTCTACACCCACCCCACCCCTTCTCCCACAAGAAAGCGATCGTGAATTTGCCGACAAGAATTTTGAATGGGAGGGTGTCACCCCCCCCCCCCCCCAGCAATGCCCCTGGTGAGAGTTAAGAAAGCTTTAAATTTCTGAAATTCAGTAATGCTGGAACTGCTAAAGTGTTAAAGGGAATTATTACACTTATGATGCCAGATAGGCCACCATCTGGTCTGAAGAGAAGATGTTGCTAGCAATGGTCCAAAGGCTTAGAGTCAATATATTGTACATGTATTATTGCTGCAAATCTTAGCTTAAAAGTACACCCCCCCCCCCCCCAACACCAGCAAAACTTTATTAAACACGTGCGAAGGGGTTCAGACCATAAAATTTTTTTCAGTCTCTCTGCCCCCCCCCCCCCCGGAAAAACAACATTAGTTGTTACATATACACAAAGTTAAACAGCTTGCTCCCGGGGCGCTGAACCCCTGAACCCGCTATAGGTAATTTATTTGGGTCAGGGACTTATTATGTGGTACATGCATGGTTCTCGCCAGTACATAACACCCATGGTTCCAATACCATGCGTAAAGGGTTTCAGACAAGGAAGAACCATGTGTGAAATTGCTGCACCATGCGTGGCAACAAGGGTAAAAAAATATTGGAGTATATATTCCTAACAATAATGATAAATGTCACAGATTGTTTTGCTTTTTGGCAATGTATTTTTACTTTTATGCCATTAGTAGACAACTCCTGCTTACCAAGAAGTATTTTTCATCCTTTTACTATAGCATATACTGCTGCCACACCTAACTTTAGGTGTTATTCCATAAAACTTCCGAAATGTCCACGCTTTGCGCAGAGTGGGAACCGTGTGTGGATTTTTTTCTAGTGAGAACCCTGGGTACATGTATGTTACCCTCTCTCTTGACCTTTTCTTTGTTTGTAATGGTATTAATTGCAAGTGGGTGCCTACAAAAAGGGGGGGGGGAGGGGGGATCTTGAGCTAGTGGTATTTGTTCGTCTTTCACTTCATTCTGTGGGATTTATGATAATTAACATGTTTTATTATATGATATCGCTGCGATGATTTTATATTTTATTTTTCTAAAAGTTTTTTTTTTCTTTTAAAATTTTTTTTTCTAACTTTGGTCTGTAAAATTTAAAGAGAGTGGATACCACTTATGCGGGATTTGGCTGCTTTTTGTTTTGTTTTGTTTGTTTGTTTTGTTATATATACTTAAAAGTTGTTTTAGTTGAATATATTTTGTCATATTCTAGTATATATCTATCATATTCTGTTATATTTGGTTATATTCTGTTATGTTTTTGTGAAAATCCTGGTATACTTTGCTATTTATGTTATACATGTACATGTACTTTGTTCTTTTTTTTGTTTTGTTTTTTTGTTATATTTTGTAAATTTTAGGAAAGAAAATTGAGAATTATCCTATTTGTATGGATTCAAATTCAATAAAAAATTGAAACTTATACACAGTGCACTGAGTGCAGATCACCTTTTGGGACATTTGAATGCATGACAACTTAACTCCTGGGATACAAAATCTAAATTTAGACACCTTCCCTCCCGTCCCATGCACATATACATGTATCTTGCTCATAGACAGTTGTACCAAAAACATTCACATATATGTTCAAATGGGCTCATGGCTCATGCATACAAACATACTTTCATTCCAAACTACAAGAAAATTAGTTTAGAGATCTACCCTATGCTACATACTTTACATGTATATGGGCATGTACATACTGTACATGTATGCTGTTCTAAGAAAATGGTCCCCACTTTTTAAGAAGGACATACTGAATGCATGATTTTATAAAGGTAATTAAGGTATTGACGTCATTGCTTATTTACTTTAAGACAATTAGAATGAAGTGATTATTTGAACGTAGCTCAGGGAAAATCAAACACTTTTACTTTCAGCTAGTCAGAAGAGAGCAAAAAGGACTTGCGTTTCATTTTTAGGAGTTGTGATCAAACACAAGTTTTATGCAACAGGCATTTGGAATTCTCTATACATATACATGTAAAACTTGAATAATTTTGTAATTATTTGCCTGTTTGTAACCAAACTTGGATAGTAGATGCTTTATAGGGACCTCAGTGCTATTTCGGGGTCAGAGGTCATGTATGTCACTGTGGAACAGTGTGTGTGGCAAAATAAATGCAAAACCGATGAAGCTTGAATTACATGCACATGTACCTATGCCAGAGATGCCAAGTTCCCCCCAATTTTATGCGTGAGATTTTCATGACTCGGCGTCTCGGCGAGGGAGCGAAGCGACCGAGCGGGGGGAGGGTGTGGGAGGGGGGACACCCCCCTCCCACGGTAGGGAGCTTTTTCAATTTTTAGCTCTTAATGGTGCGATCTGGTGCATACTTAAGTGACTATTTTTTTTTACTTATATTGAAAGACAAAAGGTAAAAATACCTTCAATTGCAACTATCTTCACTTAATCTTTTGAGCTATGCTCCTTATTATAGGGTAGACGGCGTGCGAAGGCGGTCGGCCAGTGTGTATAATCTAGCGAATAATGCTACTTTTTTTTTTTTTTTTCCTGTCGGGTCCCGATGCGTGAGAAAAATGGGTGCCATGCGTGAGATCGTGAGACGGACCCTGAATGCGTGAGTCTCACGCACAATGCGTGAGACTTGGTAGCTCTGCTATGCATGTACATTTATAACACATAGGTTAATGTACAGTGTAGGTATTTTTAATCACAATGAAAATCAAAACCTGTACATTTTAAAACACTGTATGCCAACCCTTTTATGGTTCTTATGCAACAACTTCCACCATCCCACTTTCATGTCTAGTGTACCCAAATCCATGCCAAGATCTGACCATGGTGGTGAGGCATAATACATGTATGTTAATAATACCCCCATCTAGAAGGCGATTCCGCTGCGATCCTCAAAAATCGACAGAGCATGGTGGATCGTGGCTCGAGCTCTGTCAATCTTCTCAGTCGTATCATGAGCCTTTCTGAAGTGCCAGTGATCACCACCATCGCCCTTGTCGCTACCAAGTTCCATAGCGAGAGCACTGAGGTCGCCAAGAGCGCCACAATCGTCTTAACAGCCTATTAAAAATGACATGCCCGTAGCTCTAATGTATCAGCAACGCCTAAAGCGTACTTCAAGGGCATTGAAAGCGGCTCCCATCGCCTGTGCTTTCAGACCTGTTCCCAAGACAATTTTTCCTCAGTTATGTTTTTGCGCATCTCATCCACGCATCCTGGCTGGTATTGTTCCGTCATTACAACAGCAGTGCAATCACCGCGCAGGTGAAAAATGGAGTTAGAGGGCGATTCTGCCACGCTTTGCAAAATTTTCACAGATCGCCATGGTCGCCATGATCGCCTTTTTAGTGAGATCGGGGCCTAAGCAATGTGTATGTACATGTAAAGTAAATACATGTACTTAGATATTTAGGGGTGGGGGGAGGGGGGTTGAAAGCTGAATAGTACCACAAGATGTTAACCCATTCGTGACAGGAATTATTTAAAGCCTAATTTGATCAGCTTTTATTCTTCAAATTGGCAACACCAACATTTTTATTTTATTGCTGCATTTTTCTTATAAAACGTCATGCAGGCCTCGAAATAGGATTTTTGGGGAGCAAGGCCACTTTGGTGAGGGGCACTTTTTCACAGAGGCCAGGTGGCAGAGGGCACCACGGCCACTTTTTAGGGGGCATGTAATGAATTATTTGTTGGTGTTTTTTTTTTCTTTCGAGGGGGGGGGGGGGATTATTCACAATGCACAAGTCTGAATGCAACCTTTGAATGATATATCAAAACACATGCAAATCTCAGAAATTTTTGTTGTAATGTACATTCATGTGCAACCTTTTTATTACCTGCCCCATATGAAAATGAAAATTATTTTGCCATATCATGATCACTGATGTAGAGCTAGGCCTAGCGTTACAATGAAGGCATGCCATCATTTTTGTAAAATCTTACATGCAGCAATAAATATTACTGACCAGATACAGCTAATCACAGATAGATTTAGATATATCTCTCAATGTAATTAAAGAGTAAAAAAAAAAATAGCCTCGGTAATGTCTCGTTGAAGCACAAAGCTTTCATCGCCACACCACCAGTAATGAAAAAGAGCTGGGCCGCTAGTGCTGGGGCAGAAGTGTTGCTGTTGCCTGCTAAAGTAACTGTTGTGAATCAGGAACTTTAACAATCGATTGGATGAGTAAAAAGCCAATTTTGTTATCACCTGAATCGTGGAAAATGGCAATAAACTTGGTTAAAACTTATTTCTGCAAGCCACAAATACTTTATGAAGGCCAGAAGCAGATATTCAGGGTTGTGATTTCTGACTTCAAAATCCAGGACTGTTATACTAGACAGCTTGTGCTTATTTGTGTATCAGTGTGTATGCTGTGTTTGTGTGTGTGTATTGGCAGTAGCTAGCACACAGCTAGCATGGCAGCAGTGCAATGCTGCCCAGGCCAGCCGGCCAGGCAGGCTTGGCTTTGACCGGCTAGCTGCATGCGCATGCACAAACACTAGCTCATTGCATCGGAGGTCGAGGTGATGCTTTGCAAAAACATTATCATTTTTAGTTTTATGAGATTGGAGACAGTTTTAATCACCAAGAAAAAGTGTAGACTTTAAAAAAGGGCACATTACATATAAGAAAAGGGCATAATTATGAGAAAAAAGGGCACCTCGGCCAAATGAAAAAGGGCACAATTTTAGTGGCCGTAACTTGAAGCAAAGTGAAGAAGGGCATCACGGCCAGTAATGAGGGCATTGGCGGCCATGGCCATCGATGGCCGTCGATTATTTCGAGGCCTGGTCATGTATCTGAAATGAATATAAATTGACAGAAATTATGATGAGAAGTCAAAAAGTTGCCAATTTGCAGGGGAAAACTGTGATTTTAAACCTTCTATCACATTGCCAATTTAAGGATTTTAATGCTTATTTTCCTTTAAAAAAATTTCAGCATCAAACAACGAATATTGACGCAACCAAAATGGGCACAGTTTGTGTAGAATCTTTTGCTCTTCCTGCTCATGTATTTGGTATGATTTTTAGGGCTTTGCATCAAAAGATATTAGGCCAAACCACAAAATGTTCACCTCTGTCACGAATGGGTTAATAAACACAAAAGAAAAAGAAAAGTTAAAATACCTACATGTATTATGATACATGTAACATGGAAACTTGGGAAGAGGACACAATATCCTCATTACATGTGTATTGTGTGCAATTTGATGGACCTTTCCTGAGATCTAGGACATGTATGTTGAATTTTATCAATCACATTGTGTGTTTAGAATTTTTGGCCAAATTTATATGATGTGTTGTAAATGGTTTAGTTGTAAATGTAGTTTCATAGAGAATTCTCAGAATAAATCCAGGGCCCTCTTTAGCTAGCACTGGCAAAAGTTATACAGTGTATAATTGCTTGTCATGTGTTTTAAATGTGCAGTATACATGTACATGTATTTCATAGAAAACTGAGCCTCACAATAAATCCAGGGCCCTCTTTAGATTGTTGGTGAATCAGAATGAAGTATGATACATGTCTTGTCAAGCCTGTGAGAGATTAACTGTTCTCATATTACATGCCTATCAACTCAACGAAAATGTCCTTATACATCGTACATACAGTACATGTGTGTCCTTATACATGTACATGTATGTGCTTCTATGTAGTGGATCTGTACAGAGACATGGTACTAATGGGGGATGCATACTTGCCAACATTGAATAATGAAAAGGCAGTAGATATTCTCAGTGCAGAGGGGGGGGGGGGGGGGGAGAAGCTGGAAAGGGATCGGGGTCGCAATTTTTTTCACAACACAGATGGGGGTGACGACATTTCGAGGAAGCTAAAACCTTAACCCCAATTCTCCCCCCCCCCCCCCCAACATCTGAATATGAAAAGATTACATGTACTTGGAAACTTTACATTTTAGTCATTCTCATGTAAAATTATGTTCATTGGCATGTGAGGGCACATACATGTAATGACCAAGCCAGAAAATTTGTAGTTCTTGGTTTGGAGCCTCACATTTTCCAACTTAGACCTCTTTTCTTGCTTTTATCGGCTTTTGTTGTCAGTGGGGTTTAAGCACTATCGTATCGGTCAATGATTGATCATCTTGTAATTGGTTTCTGTGCAATTTTTTAAGGGGAGACACCCCATAACATTGTCTGTGGAGTCCACTTGAGTTGCTTATGATTTAGGCCCTGTTAGAAATTTGTATGAATTCTCTAGCTCTTGCAGGCACAGTAAAGTTTCTCACATACATGTATCTTGTATGTACCCGGCATTGAACAGATTACTTTCTTCAATATAAGTGAGGGAGCATGGTGACCTAAATGTATTGGGATTTTTGTTTATATACTGTAGTCTAACTATAATTTTTTAGAGAACTACAGAGTCCAGACAAGTCCGAACAGTATGTTGTAGCTTTACATGTAGTTGTCATACCTTTGAAAATATTGTTTAAATTTCCATCTGGACAATTGTCTGAAAAATATCTGGGAGAGCCACGTCACCTCCCACCTTTCACAGCAGGACACATTTTTACATTGTCTAAATTTGTCACATTTTCAGCACTTTTATGTTTCAAACCATAAAATCCTTGTACAATTAAATCACTGAAAGAGTAAAACTGTAAGGTACCTTATCCTCATTTCCTTTAAGGTATTAGTAAATATCCTCACTTTTCAAAGAAAATTTATTTTGGGGACATGCAAAGTCCTCCATTCCATCTTAAGAAATTTTGAGATTTAGAAACTAGATATCATTTCTAGTTTCCACATCATGTTGCACATTAATTTCTCTATTTGGAAAGGTGACTGATTTTCACCGTTTAAATACATGAACAGTACATAAGGGTAAAGGTGTGGAAAATCTGTTAGATTTTAAATTCAAAGAAAGTAAAAACAAGACATCCTTTTAAAGTGTTAAAAATAATGAGTAACAGTGAGTAATTACCAAAATGGTATGAAAATATACTGGTATTTCATTAAACTACTGAAAAGGGGTAGTTTCTATATTTAAAAATTTGTAGGTTGTTAAATTCCATGAAAAATGGTACCAGTAGTCTACTGCCTACATGTAAATCTGTAAGAACTGGGGGATGTAGCTTTAACCCTTTCAGGACTGGAATATGAGTATTTTTTCTTTTTAATTGCTGTTATTTTTTCTGATGAAAAGTCATGTATAGTGTCTGTAATGAATATCAAATTGACAGAAAAATGTTAAAGAGCTGAAAAGTCGGTAATTTGCATGGAAAAACACAACTGCTGTATGTGCCATTAGAAATACATGTACATTATGAAGATTATACATTATGAAGAGTTTACATGCAAAAACTGATAAACCTCATTTTGACAATTTTAAAGTAAGGTCACTGTCATTTTGGTACTTTTCAAATGATATATTGCTCATTACACATGAAGGTTTATTTCTTTGAAGTTGTGGTCAATAGTTGTACAGTATACATATTTTCTCATTATTAATATCATTTAAGGGATATATCATTTTTTTGCATTCAAACTTGTACATACATAGGCTGACAATACAGTATATATGAGTCTGCCATTTGAATCATGATCCAAATTTTTAATTCCCCTTGTGTGTGAATGCTCCTGTTATTTGAACATGTGCAGCAGGTACAGATCTGCAGTTAGGATATATCATACATGTATGAATGTATGCACATGTTCACGCACGTGTACATATGATATGTAGGCCTACGTACATGTAAGTGTCATGTGTTTGAATAAAGCCCTGAATGATGAAAAATGACCCGACCACTTTAGAGAACCATTCATATCCAGTGTACATGTACACCAGATATCAGAGTACTGGTAAATATAGGGTTCTTTTGTGCGATGTTATTACCATGGTTCTCGCCAGTACATAACACCCATGGTTCCAGTACCATGCGTAAAGGGTTTCAGACAAGGAAGAACCATGTGTAAAATTGCTGCACCATGCGTGGCAACAAGGGTAAAAAAATATTGGAGTATATATTCCTAACAATAATGATAAATGTCACAGATTGTTTTGCTTTTTGGCAATGTATTTTTACTTTTATGCCATTAGTAGACAACTCCTGCTTACCAAGAAGTATTTTTCATCCTTTTACTATAGCATATACTGCCGCCACACCCAACTTTAGGTGTTATTCCGTAAAAATTCCGAAACTTCCACGCTTTGTGCAGAGTGAGAACCGTGTGGGGATTTTTTTCTAGTGGAACCCTGGTTATTACATATACTTTCTTTTTATTGTGCATGATCTACATGCACATGTACATGTAGGTATGTACAAGTTGGTTACGTGTACATGTAGATCCATGTCTATAAATAATTTGAATATGTAGTATTCACAAAGTGTACAGTTATGTAGCCCTCATTAGGGATATGGCATACATGTACTCAGCTTAGTGTTTAACAGATAAATGAGATTTTGTATCAGGAATTTTTAGAATTCTATTGGATGTCTCAAAGATGCCTTAACTCATGCTTACATCCATGGACATGTACATGTAACATTAGGCATTAAAAGTAAAACAGAAAAACAGCAATTTTTTAAAAATCTAAACATTAAAAGAGAAAATAAAAGCAAGAAAAACCACTGCAGCCATGTATCTTGAACTTTGAAGACAAGACATGTGCGCAGGGTCTGTCCCATAACATATCTTTAATTAAGCAGTGTTTTTATTTTTTTTTTTTTCCTTCTTTAAAAAGAATACTATTTTTTTTTTTGGGGGGGGGGGAGGGGGAGATCTGTCATTTTCTATAATAACATACATGTACTGCATACATTTTGAAAAAAGTTTGCACATTATGAACAAGGTTTCACATTAATATTTACATGTATTTCTAAATCATGCATGCACATGTCCATATCATTCAAGTTGTAGAATGTCTTTGTACAGAAAAATGGACATACTGGCTGGAATCCACAAAAGAGGTTTAAACCATGGGGTAGTTTAAACCTCTATAAGCATACTGAAATAAGCGTAAATAGGTGCATATTGGCCATGGTTTAAACCTCTTTTGTGACTTCTGGCCACTGTACTGTACGAGGTGATACACAGGATCTTCCAGTCATCCACATTACCTTACATTATGGAGCTTTGATTATTTGATATTCTCACTATGAACATGGCGGACAAAGAAAGTGGACAAAATAAACAACCTCTCATTCTACCCTTCACAATGGTTCTGGTAGTCAAAAGAACATCCCTTCACAGCTATTATGTTTAATCATGTAGTTCCAGGTGAATATGCATGTGACACCTGTTCCACATATTTTAGACAATAGCAGTGAAGGGATGTTCTTTTGACCACTAGAACCATTGTGAAGGGTAGAATGAGGGGTTGTTTATTTTGTCCGCTTTCTTTGTCCGTCGTGTTCATAGTCTGCTGCTTCACTTGTGCATGTAGTCTTATCATGCACAGAATCATTGTGATGAATTGATTGGGATGCTTTACTGCATGATTTGCAGAAGCAATTGTGCTTTTTTCATGAACCTTCATGGCTGGACCCAGAACAGATCCTGAATTTTTCAACAGGGGGGGGGGGGGGCCTTTTTCAGGTGCCTGTCTGTTTTACCCCCCAAATTTGCTGATAAGCAAAAAAAAAAGGGGGGAGGGGATCCTTGGTTTCAAAGGGGGGGGGGGCATGGCTGATTCACCCTCCCTCCTCGGTGCCAGGTAAAAATGTCAGAGGTAAAAATGTCAGAGGTAAAAATGTCAGAGGTAAAAATGTCAGAGGTAAATATGTCAGAGGTAAAAATGACAGAGGAAAAAATGTCAGAGGTAAAAATGTCAGAGGTAAAAATGTCAGAGGTAAAAATGTCAGAGGTAAAAATGTCAGAGGTAAAAATGTCAGAGGTAAAAATGTCAGAGGAAAAAATGTCAGAGGTAAAAATGTCAGAGGTAAAAATGTCAGAGGTAAAAATGTCGGGGGTAAAAATGTCAGAGGTACCAATGTGGGGTCCGACCACTTGACCGAATGCCCGCGCGGCCGACTTTTCTCGTATTATATTTTCCTTCATTACAAATAATGCGCTATCGGTATATAAAATAATTATGTCTCCTTTAGCATGTTTAGTCCTCGTTTCCGGATGTTCTACACCTTCAATGAAAAACTCTCGCTGCACTTTAATACTTATTAAACTTCCTTCTGGCACAGGAATTGGTCAGAGCGGTGTGATATTATAGATTACAATTCGCTATTTTCGGCCTCGCGGGCCTTCGGTGAAGTGGGTTGTCACCAAAAATGTCAGAGGTAAAAATGTCAGAGGTAAAAGTGTCAGAGGTAAAAATGTCAGAGGTAAAATGTCAGAGGTAAAAATGTCAGAGGAAAAAATGTCAGAGGTTGAAAATGTCAGAGGTAAATATTTCAGAAGTAAAATGTCAGAGGTATGCCAGATTTGGAAATGTTTAAGTGACATGTTTCAGGTACGAAAACTGAATTATAGAAATTATAGGGAGTGGGATATATTCAAATATTTTCTGTAAACATACTGTGTCTATACTTGAATGCCCTTGTCTTGGCCATTTGGAAATAACGGTTATGGTGTTGGCGGGGTGAACGTTCTGGTATGCGCGCATTGACCTCGTTTTCACCGCGGGGACGGGCATTGTAAAAACCATGGTGGGAAAAAAATTGGGTTGGTAACACGAGTAGCTGACCACACACATTCCACACGACTGCGCGATTTTAATATGTACATTCCCCTTCATAAGCTCCCTCCCCCCCCCCCCTACTCCAATCAAGCGTGGCATACGTGAACGAATGCTTCAATATTATTGTCCTTACAAGGAAGAATAGGAAGTAAGAGAAATTGAATCGTTAATTCGATCTATTTCTCGACCTTTTGTATTATTTCATCCGATACGCTGCGGAATTTACAACTTTTAAAAAGAATTATTCAATTAAGCGTGGTATACGTGAACGAATGCTTCAATACCATTGTCCTTACAAGGAAGAATAGGAAGTAAGAGAAATTGAATCGTTAATTCGATCTATTTCTCGACCTTTTGTATTATTTCATCCGATACGCTGCGGAATTTACAACTTTTAAAAAGAATTATTCAATTGAGCGTGGTATACGTGAACGAATGCTTCAATATCATTGTCCTTACAAGGAAGAATAGGAAGTAAGAGAAATTGAATCGTTAATTCGATCTATTTCTCGACCTTTTGTATCATTTCATCCGATACGCTGCGGAATTTACAACTTTTCAAAAGAATTATTCAATTGAGCGTGGTATACGTGAACGAATGCTTCAATATCATTGTCCTTATACGTAAGGAAGAATAAGAAGTAAGCGAAATTGAATCGTTAATTCGGTCTATTTCTCTACCTTTTGTGTTATTTCATCAGTTCAGTTCAGTTCAGTTCAGGCGTGTTTTATTTCTCATGTAACGTAAATACATATCAAACAAACAAACAAACAGAAATTACAATATAAGAAAAAATGATATACAAAAATTGAAGCAAGTTGGCAATAGATACATAGATACATATACAAAACCTATAGCATGATTATACAGCAAATAGAAAACATGAGAAATGAGGAACTAAAAAAAGCAAAGCTTGTAAAACATTAGTTCCTCGGTGATCAAATACAATTTTGTGTTATTTCATCCGATACGCTGCGGAATTTACAACTTTTAAAGAGAATTTTTCAATTAGATAATTATGTTAGCATATGCAAAACATCAAACGTGGATATCCCTTCTTAAGTTCATCTACCATTCTGTCATTCCACTTAAGATCTTAAATCATTTAGATATAATCCTGTAACTTAATTAATCTCACAAAGAAAATAATGAACATCATCCCATGCTACATTTCTTACCCAAAACGCGCGATTTACTTATCGCTTGCTTAAATTGTCATAAATATGTTTCACAGTGCAATCATGTCAAGCGGCCAAATCTTAAACACAGAGAGGGAACTGGGCATTCGTTTGCTGCTGTATTTGGAGTCAGCTAAACAAGTTTCCCGAAGATCAAAACACTGTTGGGCAATGCGCAAATACCAGGATGTTCTCCCGACCAAAACAAGATTGGTCTCATTAAGTGGTTGAATGGGGGAGCATTATCACTTTCACATCAAATGAGTAAGACAGGAAGGCCAGTCGAATGACTGAACATGCACACTTTTACAGAGAGCAGTATTATTGTGATCACTCCGTTTATACAGTATGAATTCTTTTTTTTTTTAATATCTCGTGCTCTTCCTAATTTCAAATTCAATATTCTTACCTGTTACACGTTCACTTCGGCATTTTCAGAGCTGACATTTTTATCTCTGACATTTTTACGTCTGACATATTTACCTCTGACATTTTTCCCCTGACATTTTTACCTCTGATATTTTTTCCTCTGACATTTTTTCCTCTGACATTCTTTCCTCTGACATTTTTACCTCTGACATTTTTACCTCTGACATTTTTACCTCTGACATTTTTTCCTCTGGCATTTTTACCTCTGACATTTTTACACCGAACCCCCTCCTCCCCCCCCCCCTTGATTCACCCCTGAACTTCCAATATGACTTTGCAGACTGCAAAGGTATAAAAATATTTAGCAGTCCATGGAAGAAAACTCAAACTCCATGGCCAGTATATGTACATACATGTATACCCTTCGCCCTGAATGTATACCAATAATGTAGCTATTTTATAGGCCTGTGGAAAATAATGTTTGATTTATTTACCATGTTTGGAAGGAAAGTCCATTCTATTATTATTGGTTGTATTAGAAGCTCTTAGAAATGAAACAGCAGCAAACAAAATCAAGAGTGGACCAGCAAAAGAATAAAAATACACACTACATGAATACATTACAGGCAGTGACATACATACATGTACAGCTGCTTGTACAGATGTACAATGTACATAAACTACAGAGCAAACGAGAGCAAAGCATCACTGCAGCATGCAGCTCAATGTTCTTTCTAGTGTCACAAGAGGGTGCTATACAAGGAATACCAACATCCAGCTGCTGATGGAGAGGGCTGGAGGGGGAGCGGAAACTGCAAAATTGCAGATTGAGAACACATCCCAATTTAATTGAAAATTTTCGGTGTGGCCTAATTTGTCTGCTGTTGTTGCATGCAGCACTGCATTCATGGCATGCATGTAAATGGTAGATCTTATTGATTTATTGCCAAAGGCAAAATGTATTTGTGTACAATATACATGTATGTAATGTTTGTTTCTCTGCAAGCAGTGCTAGATTCTAGAGACTGAAGAGCGAGCTCTCACTACACTGTATGCATGGTTCTCGCCAGTACATAACACCCATGGTTCCAATACCATGCATAAAGGGTTTCAGACAAGGAAGAACCATGTGTAAAATTGCTGCACCATGCGTGGCAGCAAGGGTAAAAAATATTGGAGTATATATTCCTAACAATAATGATAAATGTCGCAGATTATCTTGCTTTTTGGCAATGTATTTTTACTTTTATGCCATTAGTAGACAACTCCTGCTTACCAAGAAGTATTTTTCATCCTTTTACTATAGCATATACTGCTGCCACACCTAACTTTAGGTGTTATTCCATAAAACTTCCGAAACTTCCACGCTTTGCGCAGAGTGGGAACCGTGTGTGGATTTTTTTCTAGTGAGAACCCTGAATTTGTATGTGTGCACCCTAGCAGAAGGAAAAATGTACAGTACAGTGTAGCAGTTCTACATGTAGAGAATGGAAAAACTTCAAGAAGTGTATAGAGTGTAGATAAAAAAATTAAATACATTCTGGGTGAATTATATAAAAAAATGTTTATGAGGAATTTCACTTTCATTTTAGCAAAATCCATTCCAAACTCTAGTGAATAACACTGTTTTTTTCCTCCAGCATTATGTGTTAATTTTTTTTTTAAATTATGCTAAAAAGAACTGAATTGAAATGAATCAGACTTTTAAAAAAATGAATTTATGTTTTATGGATTTTTGGATAAAATTTACATGTATTTTAGTCCGCAATCTGCATGTTAAGAATCGTGCTGTAGGATTGGTCAGTATACATGTAGTTTAAATCATATGAGACAGTGAGAAAGCATAATGTAGCCCATGCACCCAAGAAGTAAAGTTTGTATCACTCGGAGATAATACGTTTGGGCAATTCCATGATTAGGAAAGTTACATTTAAGCAAATTTGCATACCTTTTTGATACAGCAAAATAAATATCCATTTCATTTCAAGTTCTAATCTTGAAACAACATATTCTCCCACCCAAGGTCTACAATACATAAAAAAATGAAAAGCAACTGTACAATGCCAGAGCTGTAATGAGAACTTTTTACCATAGTTTAATGTTACAAAAAAAGGACACCAAAAATAATGAATGTTTTTGAAAAAAAAAAATTCCTCCTTACTGTGTTGTACCTCAAACTTTAGAGCCATATCAGTTTTACTTCTGATATGTGTTTCGCTGAGCTCTTCAGTCCATAGAGTCACAATGCATTATCAATATTTTTAGTACGCACAAAATGAAAGTATGTTGCACGCTATGAATTCAGACAATCAATTGCTTATAAGTAGCTCGGCCAGTGGCACGGCAATTCCCTTTCTCTCTCTTTAAAGCTAACCAAAACTGTATTTCATAGAGAAGTGAATATTAATTTTCTTTTTGGTAGAGAAGTAATGATCCTTTTCTTTCTGTACATAGTTTCAGATGTGGAATATAAAGCAAATAATCACCTTTTGGTTTCAGGCAATGAGACAAACTATCACTTCCTCGGCAATATACAGTCTCTTTCCAAAGCTTCGCTTCAGAAAAATAGCTACATCCAGATCACCTTCGAAAGTGATTGTTTGCCCCATCACCTTCACCAATGTTGATTATTTGCTTATTATATATTTGAATTTTGAATAGCTGGAGAGGAACTCCTTTTTGATAGATTTTTACTTACATGAATGATGTAAAACATTCCAGATGGGCATTATTGCTTGTTACAAAGTGTTTTTAGTTAACGTCCTTCTATCTCTTGGAAGGTTTTTTCCCCCTCCCCCTTTTTTACCCCTAATCTGAAATATTTTTTCCCAAAGTAGAAACACAAATTCACAGTGTTCTATTTCTTCTAACACAAGACGAGATATAGGAGCAAATGAAAGGAAAATGTGTCGCTCATTAGCTATGCCATCACAGTCACCTGTCATTATGAAGCATTGATTCTGCCGCAGCCAATGGTGGCACATGTGAGCTCCCTATGTAGATTGTTAGATGGGAGAGAAAGAGAGAGAGAGAGAGAGGGGGGGGGGAGAGGAAAGAAGGGAATGAGAGTAAGAGAGCAAGGAGTGGGAAAGAGAGAAATAGATGGAGAGAGAGAACGAGATAAGTGAGAGAGGATGTGAGAAATGAGAGTGTATTCAGCAATTTATTCTAGTTCATCAGCATATTTGCATTATGTATTTATTGGAGCTTTCGAGATAGATGTTGTCGTCTCTAGCAGTGGCACTGTTGTTCCGGCATGCTGGCATCATAACACACAAACAAGAATACACAGGACACACACTCTCTTTGCATATACAGAAACACACACATGTACACAGTTGACTGCAGACACATATTGGGCATTGATCATTTGCACGCTCCCCAATGCATGGGCTCTAGCATGCATCCGTGGCGTCTGGTCTTCTGTGTTGTCCGCCGGGCGAAAGAGGGAATAAGGAAACCTGCAGCGTGCCTCGCAAGAGAGCAGGCCTCGCATGCATAATGCCAACATCACCCCACCGTACCCTGCCAGTTTGCTCTAAAACTCAGCAGCTGCAGTCTTGCGTAGCGAGCAGTGATCACCCCTCGTCGCCTGCTATCCTACACTCTGTGCTGTCCAACTACTCAGAACTCAAAACGTGCGCAACCACCATGCAGAACCTAATCTGAGTGTCTTTAATATTGTCGCATAAGATTTGTTCCTTCTGATCTTCCTCACTCTGTACGCTTCTTCCAGCTGTACCAGATTTTCTTGATTCGTTTCTCTTTATTTATCATTCCTACCTGCTTCTTGGCAATGATGGTGCTTAACAGACCTCTCTGGGATTTTAATATGAGGATAATCGGTGAATCGTAACCTGTGCTTTGAGGAGAAATATGTTTTCGTATGAGCCTTGATCGCAGGGATTTAAGCATTGCCAGTCTGTGTGTACTCTGTGCTCCAAGGGAGCACTCTAACTTGGGGCAGAACCCCTGATTTGAATCAGTGCTACATGTAGATGTTTTCTTGAGCACTCTACAGCATTCAAAGAAATTCATTTCAAGGACCAACCTTCCTGCTGTTGGTGTAATTGTACATTGTTAAGATGAGCTTCATAAAGTCAGCCATAAATCGCAGGAGAAAATCTTCCAATGGTGGCACACCTGCAGAGACAGTAAGTTTTGAAGTGTTTAAACCAACAGGTAGATTTGAAACTCTTATAGAGCAAGAGGAGGCCTTCTTAGTGACTTTTGTCCTTTATATCATTTTTCCCAACCAGGATGTTGAAAAGTATTGTGGTAGTTCAAAGAATTATGCATGCCAAATTGCTAGCTGCTTACCATACTCAGGAGTCAATATTTCTTGAAAGTAATGATAAAAATGACTCTCGTACACTGGTCAGATGTGATAGATTGCTACAAAACATTTTGGCTTTCTTGAACATTGAGCACTCACTACAAATGTCACTGTCCTGTGCCTGAGGCTGTGAACTCAGGGGAGCATTGCATGAAGTATCTTGTCAGTGATACTGACAACTGTTATAAGCTACTGAAATACTTGCATCTGATTGGCTGAGAATCACTAACAAGACACTTCATGAAACACTGGCACTGCCCTGAATAAAATGTCCCCTCTTTAGATCTGTGAAAACCATCCATCTATACATGCATGTAGGCTTACAAGTAAGATTCAAATAAAGTCAAACCTGTCTTTAAAGGCCACCCAAGGAAAGTTTAGGAAGTAGAGACAGTTGGCTTTTCTGGATAGATTTTACTCTAGTACTGAAGAAGTTCACACCTCTCAAATTTTCACAGAATGATCCAAATCAGCTTAACAATCTTGGGCAGGGGGAGTTGAAATCAAGGGATCACTGCCTGGGAACTTTCGAATTCGATGTTTTTGACTTCGAAACTCCGATGTCGGCTTGACAGGGTTTACTGTTTCATTTGTTGTAACAGTGGTACGAGTGAAAACCTGGACAAGCTGACATCAGAGTCACAAAATCAACATGGAATTTGAATATGCCTTTTCCAGTATGCCTTTTTCCCATGATTTTTTGAGGTAGATTCCCTAGCTAATTTTAGGATAAATTACCATTTTGGGCAGTTCCATGCATTACGGACATTACACTTTTGCAACTTCAAAAGGTCATTAAGATAAAACCACTTTTTTATTCGGAACTCATATGATGGAATCATGCACAAAACACCCTTGATTATAAATAGTGAAAGTTTCAGTCCATTTCAGTACAGCATGTGGTAGTTATGGCATGTTATGTTTTCGTTACGGACATTACATTTCTTGTCCAACAAATATAATGTCCATAACGAAAACATAACATGCCGTAACTACCGCAGAATGTGCTGAAATGGACTGAAACTTTCACTGCTAGTGATCAAGGTTTTTGCATGATTGCATCTTATCAGTCCCGCATAATAAAGTGGTTTTATCTTCGTGACCTTTTGAAGTTGCAAAAATTGTCCGAAATTTAATGCCCGTAACGCTGGAACTGCCCTATTGCCCAATTGCCATGATTCCTCTCCTGCCTGTATTATTTTGTTTAATCATAATTAACCACTTTAAATGACAATTGGTACCCTAAAATGAGGGAATTCAGTCCATGAAATCATGAAGAAGAAAAAAAAGTGTGGCAAGCTGTCAGGCACACCACCCCACCCTGGACAACTCAACTGTGTCAAGTTGTCCAGGTTGGGGGGTTGGTTGTTGTCGAGGGTCGGGCTGTCCGCTTGGCAAGTTGTCCCAGATTCTACACTCCTGCCACATGTATTACAGAAGTGCTTTACGTCTTCTTGGCAACAGAATGCTGAATGCTAATTTCCACATGCTAATAGTTCTTAATTGCAACTAATTGAGGAAGCTAGTGTTTATTAGCCCTGTTCTAATATGTCAGCACAGCACCCCAGTTTTTATCTCTTATGAGTGTAATAGTAAGGATACATGTGGGCCTAATTATCATACAAGGAAAATATTGGGTGGGTTTTTTTTCATTAAATTCAATTTCTATTAGGGCAGGACAAAGTGATGGTAATGATGTGAAGATTCCTTTAAAAGATATAATGAAATATTATGTAACCATTTAAGACTTCCTGCTTGTTGGACTTCTCTTGGGCAGAAGACCATTTATAATTTTTTAATGACCTTGTATAGAGGAGAGAAGAGCAATCATTAAGGTTTACTGGTATGGTAGAATTGACTAGTAGGGTTAATAAACCATGAAATAGTACAGGTACATTACTGTATTTCAATACAAGCTGTAATAAGTCAACATTTATATAGTGCTTATTTGAAATTCTCTTTAAGTGCTTGGCATGCATGTACATGTACTTCATGATAACTTGCCACTTGAAGAACAACAGATGTCAACCTGCATTCCAGTTCAGTGAATATCAATTACACCCTGAAAATTGAACTGTAATTTCAACATGTCATGAGGACTTAGTAGCAGCAGCATTCTTCCCATACAACATATTATATTTTTGATTAAAATGTAAGATACAACAGCAATATGATTATTGATATACTATAAGTAGAACATCCTAAACATACTCTCACTCTTCTATCCTTTGAAATTTTAATTAAATGCTCTAGTTTTAGAACATTTCATTTCTTGAACCGTAAGTGTGATAATTGTTATTTCAAAAGAAACATATTATATTTGCTGCAAAAACATAGCAGTTGATGCTGTTTATTTAGTGTCTGTTTTTTGTGTGACATTGTAAGCCAATGCAGAGGAATAACAGAATTGAAATCTGACATTTTAACTTAGAAGGCTCAATGTTTGATGAATAACTTTGATAGGAAAGCCGTAGATGTACTCAACTAATGGGCTTTCCTGGATATGTTGACATTTTAACTGCCCCGCATCCTCTGCCCTTTTGCTTTCTAAGTGACCGTGTGCGAAGAACCTTGGTCTGTCCCTGGATTGCCAATTTGAGTCGCTTAGTGGTAAATCTCAGATGCAGATTTGCCCCAAATTTTGCACGTCCCGACGCTGCTCTGCCCTTAATCATGCCGCAGTTTTGCTGTACTCCATTAGTGTCAGAGAATAAACGTATGATAATGTGGATGGGATGGGAACGCGTTTGCCCGTCTTGAGAGCGAGATGTGGACATGGATTCTCGGTTAAGACGAGGATGATGGCGTTGCAATGCATCCCATTTACTCTAATGAAATTGTAAGCTGATCTACGAGCTGCATAATATGGGTTTCAGGTATGGCCTGGGGCATCTGGTATGTAGATTTACCTGAGTTTTAGGCTTTGATTCTCAGCTTTCTTGGAATCTCTGCTTACTTAGAAAGGTACGTGAACGTCCACATGTGGATTTGATGTTTTGTAATCTCAGAGATCGTTTTCATGACAGTAATATGATGCATTGGCTGGTCTGTCAGCCTGACCAGCAATAACCCTTTGGTGTGGGACAGATTGATCAAAGATGACAGAACATTGGGTGCCCCTTATAATACAGTCCCTTAATTTTCATTGGATTGCGCTGTACTTGTGTATTGTTTGAGGGGTACATCTGATTGAAAAGTGCATTTCTTCAAATTTTATGTGGATTTTAAAATACCACACACGTAGAACAGCACCTGTTCATGTTATGTAATATCCAGTGCGCACCAACAAAGTACATAAAGGTATTAAGAGAATAAGTATTAACAATACTAGAAATTTATTTTGAATGCATCAAGAATACAGCTACATGCATGCACTATGAACATAACGGACAAAGAAAGCAAACAAAATAAACAACCTCTCATTCTACCCTTCACAATGGTTCTGGTAGTCAAAAGAACATCCCTTCACAGCTATTATGTTTAATCATGTAGTTCCAGGTGAATATGCATATGACACCTGTTCCACATATTTAGACAGTAGCAGTGAAGGAATGTTCTTTTGACTACCAGAACCATAGTGAAGGGTAGAATGAGGGGTTGTTTATTTTGTCCGCTTTCTTTGTCCGTCATGTTCATAGTGATGGTACATGATATTTCAGTGTAAGCTAAAGACCATTAAAGGTAAAGCATACTAACTTACCATCTACTGCAGATAGCAAACATGGTATGTGGTGACCTAGGCCGGTATTCAGTTCAAAGTATTGATTGATTAAGTAAATTACTTAGCATTTTACTTGGCTAAGCAAAATGCCTTAACTCATATTCTGATCACTTCTAAGTATTTTACTTTAGTAGGCTGACTTTAAGGCAAAATACTTACTGTTAACCATAGTTAACATAAAGTCTGTCCCAATAATGTGCAATAAAGGCATCACATTGTATGCATGATTATAAAATGCAACCTGTGCACAGCATATGACTGCACGTATGTAACTGAAAAGTACATGCCAGCCAGTAAGAAATTTGCTTAAGTCTGCTAGGGGGCTATCTTAGATTCAATTGAATACTGAAGATTATTAAGTAATTTACTTTACTGGAAAACTTAGTAAAATACTTAGAATGAAGGCTTAAGTATTGAATTGAATACCGACCCTGTACTCTAAAGTCTGCATTTTGAGAAGCAATGGTTAGGAATGAGATGTAGTTCTACATATACCCCTTTCTGCAATTTGGTGAAGGATTTGAATTTATTATTTCCTGCATAATTATATCCCCAGTATATGTGATTGCTTTGTGTAAAATATCTAAGGTTAAAAAAAGTCCAAGTGGTATGATTTAATTGAAAATGTCGCAACCAGTTCATGTAACAATGGGACAATTACCTCCTGAACTGCCAAGCCCGGACAACAATGCGTCGGTTAATTAATTGGTGTATGCAGCCCATTTTTTGCATTATGTATCAATTAGCCATGGTCCCCTACCACAAACGTAGCGATTGATTGCATGATTGATATTTTACAATCGATTGAAGATTATACAATGGCACAGTGATCAATCACAAAAGAGCAATCCTTCTCTTAAGTACAATATTTTTAATGTGCGTGTCTGGTGTCTGTGTATCTGTGTGTTCCAGGTCCAAGAATAGCTTTTCCGATTTTCTCTTTCAAACTGCTGTTTCATTATCTGTACTTAATACCTTCAATTACATCAATAGCTTACCTGCAGGCTACATGATGTGCTATCCCCCTATGATGCCTCCCACTATGTACATGTAAATTTATGTTATGCACATGTGACTTTTACTTTTGTATAATTGTATCTTACACATGCGGTACGCCAGGCACAGACTCCTTCCTTTGTCATATTATATCTCGTTTGAGTTTATGCAATTTGGGACTGAACTGTATTCCATGCAGTAAAACACTCAAGACACTCATACATGTATACCCTATGAGAAATCAATAGGGCTCTCTGTGATGTGGGAGAAAGGTCTCACAACTTGAATTATAGCTGAATTTCAGGGAGGGGGGGGGGGTTCTTTGATGATAAACATGTTAATCAATTTGTGATTTCTTCTGCATTTATTCATGGCAGTCTCCGCAGCTACGAAAAGTAAGTTTCTAGTAACTGCTTTTCCAGAAAGAGAGTTCCTTGATGTAAAAATGTGCTGGTTTGTTGAACCAAAGTTATAATGTTGTAAAAGTAAAATCCATCAGGTTTTCTTTTTTGTATTTTTTGCACATTTTACAAGTATCTGATGATGTGAAATATTTGGTAGTGATGAAGGGTATGATACATCAGTGGTAATTGCCACATTCATTTATGGAAGTTTTTTTTATTCTCTGGGGTTTTTTGTTTGTTGTTGTTGTTTGTGCAGGTTGGGGTTGGTAATACATTTTTTTTTTCTTTTTAGTGTCTGTATTTGAAATGGCCAGAAAAATGGTAAAATTCATTCACAAAAGAGGCAAGATCTGTGCATTGCATGTTGAAAGGGCAGTTTTAGAACAGTATGTTGGATGTGTAGTCACATTTACAAGTTTCTTTGGGTGCTGGTTTTGATTTTTCTGTGAATGAATGGTCAAAGAGTTTCCTTCAGTGACGCTAAGAAAACTTCACCCTCAGTTCACCTGCAGACATGCACGTACATGTATTTAACAGCTCTGTCCATGCATGCCTTGAATTTCTGGGTCAAGTCGGTTCAGTGATATTCCTTGTTCTCTTGGGCAATAGTCATTTGTATTGGTGTGCCCTGCAGGTGCATATTTAAGTATGGCTGAATAGTGTTTTCTGTGCATTTAAATTCATTTTGGACACTTCTTGATTCTGATGGCTATTTGTATCATGTTCTTCTATTCTGTGCTTGCTTCTGGTACAATAATTTGTATTTACGGCTTCAAGATGTAGCAACAACTCACATGATAATTATAATGATAATACATGTAATTATGATGATTATGATGATGATGATGATGATGATGATGATGATAAAAATGACGATGATGATGATATCTTTCTTTTAAAGTGCTATCCAATTTTAAATGGATTGTAGCATAGGTAATAGGTAAAACAAACTAAGACATGACAAAATTAAACTTGAAATCAGTAGTTACAAAATACACTAGGAATATGTTACTGTTAACTGCAATGAAAATAGATACATTTAAAGATGCTTCTTGAACAGTTCAGCTGAAGTACTAGAGCTGATTCACACTACTCTATATAATCGGACCACCTTAATATATTTTGCTCATTTTTTATTGAATTGATTCTAGGCACAAATGTTTGCAGTGTGTCTGTAGTTGAACAAAGTTTGTATAAGCACTGACTTTTAAAGATAGTGTAAAGTTTTGGGAAATCTAAAAGAAATATAGCTTTCACTATTTAAATTCAAAGTCAGATGATATGAAAGATTGTATCCTAAAACTGTCATGATGTGAAGGATATTACAAATGAAACTCATTTCGGTAGATGTATCATACAATCAAAATGTCAAAACTTAGTTTTTTGGTCCACGAAAAAATTGTTTTATACAAAAGTTGACTAATACTTGGTAGGACCATTTTGCAGTGACTGACATGTATTTTTCATACATGGCTATTTTTGTTTTTTTTTTCCCTGAAAAAAAGGGTAATTGCATCACTGTAGCACTTGAATGAACACTGTTAATAAACAGGCACAAGGGAGTAGGAATGAGCAGTGCATGAACATCTACATGTAGGCTGGTAGGATTTTTATAAGGCCAAGCAAATGGTTGCTGGTGGCTTGAGAACCCCCCCCCCCCCCCCCCCGGAGGGTATGCTTTAATTATTTCAGATGGAGATATTGAGATTCAATCAATAGAAACCTTTTGATAAGACCTCATTAGGTTGCCATGGTAATGAAGCTATTTCTTTCAGCTGTCATTTTCACCTGTATTGTTGTACAGGAAGCAGAAGTGCATAATACAACAGTATCCTGCAGGCAACAGTGTGTACATGTATATATACATTTAGACGGCGGGGCGTATATTTGCACAATGGTTTCGACAAAGAATGAAATTGATCGGTGATTAGCGGCAAGTTTGCTCATCGACTCCTGCACCGGGGTAAAAAAAAAGCACTGTGCATTTGCACTGCAAATACGGGACACCTGCCTCCCATTTGCATACCTCGCAGTGATGGCATACGTGATCAGTGGGTCGTTTTCCCCCTTGTTAAGAACAGCTCATTAGGTTTGTCGTGAGCTGTCCAGCAGTGCTATTGCTCGTGGAAGCAGCCGGCACAGCTACCCACTTGCTCACTGCAGGGTGTCAAATATGGGTCTGTGCCACAATCGATAATAAAGTCGGCAAATTGGATGCACCATGGTCGGACTACTTGACTTGTAGTAGGGGATTGGGTAGAGTGTGGCATACATGTAATGCGTTATTGCGTTTGAAATGACTGATCGATCATGAGGTGTGAAGGATATTCCGAGTCTCTGTGCCATAATTGCCTTTTGAAATAAACTGCTTGGAAGCTTTTCTGAATGGTTGACTCCCTCAACTTTCTGTTTACCTGTTCTGGAAATTAGATATAAGGGGCAATCTTCGGTAGATGTGGACTTAGGCTTTGATATAGAATTCCAGCATTAGAGATTTATCGTTTCCTGAATCATTTCCATCATATCTGTAACATCAAAAATCAAGTATGCTTTCCTTTGTGCATGTAGCATGGTTTGTAGGGCTGGGCATATCAGGTATTTTTGAAAGTCAGCCACCCGTCCAAATTTCGGGCGGGAACCCGATTTCCCGAAAATAGATGACACAGAAAACACATGATCTAAATGTCCCTAAAAAAATGTTTAATTTGTCAAATTTATAGCAGCTAAATAATTTCAAGGAATTATGAATACCCTTGCTTATATTGGAATATATCATATGAAGTCATTTCCATCTGATTTAGGTGAGGATAAATGCCCATATCTTGCCTCTTTATGTGAAATCCAGTGATAAATCATGCAAGCGGCCAATCAATATATTGTTAAAATCACAAGTTTTTATTCCAACACTGCATCAAAACTTGTGATTTAATATAAAAATATATCAGTTTTCTGATAAAACCAGGGGGTTTAGAATGAGAGAAAAATATATTTTGTCCTAAAAAAATATTATATCGGTAGGATATGAATTAGATTTTTTATAGTGAGCCCTTTTATTATTTAAAAATGACTGTTATTGAACGAGACTATATTTCATTATTCCTCAAACAAAATGGCGGCTCACAAGATCTCTCTCCATTTTATCACCGGATTTCAACATGAAGAGGCAAGATATGGGCATTTATCATCACCTACATGTACCTGAAAATAGGATGGAAATGACTTCATATGATATATTACAATATTAGAAGGGCATTCGTAATTCATTGATATTATTTAGGCGGTTAAAATTTGACAATTTAAGCATGTTTGTAGGGACACTTAGATCGTGTGTTTTCTGTTGTATCATTTTTGTGAAATGGGTAGCTGTTTTTTCTACCCATTTCCCGTGGCTCTTGGGTAGTCACAGCCCTAATGGTTTGTATAAATAAGAAAGTATTGTTTTTGTTATCATTATAATATATAATCTTAATATAATTATATCTTATAATAACATTACTTGCATCTTAATATACAGTAGTGTAATGATGTAGGTATAGCTAATTATCTTATTATTTAATTAGTTACTCTTCTTTGTAGGCTGAATACAAGCTGTAAGATAGTAACAATCTTTATTATTTTCATAAGTCTTTATGATTCTTCTGTATATTAAATTTCATTTTTCTTAGTTTATTTCCTGAAAAAGCCATCTTGTTTGTAAACATTATTATTAATACTTCTTCAATATTATGTACATGTATATATTTTGTCTTATTTATGTTTTACAGCCCCCCCCCCCCCCCCAGATAACAGTGCTTAAGCAATGATGGGGCTACCCTGTTTTAAAAATACTAAAGAGAGATAGAAAGAGGGGGAGAGGAATTGAGGGAAGAAGAGAAAGAGAAGCAAAGAAGGTTAGAGAGAAAAAATTTAAAAATAAGGAAAAAGAGATGCAGTTTATCTTACAAAAGCTGTAGATGGATACTTGAAGCCCTGCTGAGTGTTTTTTTTTCTTTAATCATATGAAAAATTCTTTATTAATCCTCTTTTATGCTCTAAAGAAGCAGAACAATAAAACAAAATCAGATAAGGTTTCACACTTGCCAATCCATCTCCAGTAATGGTATATATTCCTCAAAAAAAGAGACTGTTAAAAATCGAAAGGACCTGTTTACCCAGACAACATAGTGCATGTAGATTGAACGGCATCGTCCTTTCATCTTTTCATTCGCGCTAGCTACGCCCGAGGGCTAGAAAGTGTGAGTGTGTTGTAGCTCTGTGTCGTGAGGCTGGGTGGATAGGTACTCAGTTCTAGGTGGATCTACTTTTGAATGATCAGAATCAAAAAATAGACAGCAGTGCCAGGGGCATTTCGCCCTGTTTCTGTCATATAGAGTGCATGTTTACATGTGCAGCCGCTCAGACGATATGGGTTTCTGCTCGCATAGCCGTTCACCTATTTGTTCACTTCCAGCAAGTTATCACCTTGCCATGGTGCTCAGATATGAAACTTCAAACATTATGTACAGTACAATTGTATGTGTACATGGCTTTTCCCAAAGTGAAATGATATATCATTTTACAGTTATACATACAATGTGCATGCTAGGGTGTGCATGCCTGTTTTCTAACAGAAAAATTGTCATTGAAAATAGTTAAGTGTAGATGCTTGTTAAGTTGAAAAAAAACAACTAATATTTCTAAAATGTATGCAGACATCATCCATGTGTGTAATAAAAATGAGCATTATATAAAATAGGGCTTAACCGATATGGAATTTTGCTGCCGATCCGATCCCCAATGTTTTTACATCCGCATCGGCCCGATTCCGATTCCGATTCCGATGCAGCGCATAATTCCGTCTGCTACGCCCGCAATGCAAAACAACATAGGGTCTAAGTGTGATTGTAACCGCCAAACTTCTGTTGCTTGCATCGGTTCCGCATCGGCTCACCAAATCATGCCTTTGTCCAAACACCTCCTCTCTTTCAAAAAAAAAAAGAAATACTTACTGTACACATTTTATTGTAATCCTTGATTCCTTGACTTATTTCAAAAAAAAGTGTGACAATTTTGTATTGTAATTAAGGTAGCTTAGTGAGATGTGGTGCCACCAAAGGATATATGTTAGGAACGCAAATTGCCTGTTGTTTTTTCTGTACCGTTTGCATTTTGCATGCGTCTTCATATACCACTCAATTTCACTATGAAGCTACCTAAATAATCATACTAAATCTATAAACCTACTTCTGGTTCATGGCAGGTTTGTATTACATGCATAACACAAAGAGTAGAATATTTAATGTAGTGTACATGCATAAAACAAAGATTTATTGTTATTCTTTTTTTATTTATTTTCCACTCATGGGGTGGAACATCAGAGCTGGTTTTCATAGGGTCCACCAGAACATAGAGAATACCTGTACACTGGGTTCTCACTAGAAAAAAATCCACACACGGTTCTCCCTCTGCGCAAAGCGTGGTAGTTTCGGAAGTGTTAAGGAATAACACCTAAAGTTAGGTGTAGGGGCAGTATATGCTATAGCAAAAGGATGAAAAATACTTTTGGTGAGCAGGAGTTTGTCTACTAATGGCATAATAGCAAAAATACATTGCCAAAAAGCAAAACAATCTGTGGCATTTATCATTATTGTTAGGTATATGTACTCCAATATTTTTTTACCCTTGTCGCCATGCATGGTGCAGCAATTTCACACATGGTTCTTCCTTGTCTGAATCCTGTACGCATGGTACTGGAACCATGGGTGTTATGTACTGCAGAGAACCAGTATGATGTATTCTGCGAGTGCATTAGTGCATATGCACTGCACGAACGTTAGGTCACAATGGGATAATCAACGAGACTTTGTCGAGTGCATTTCATCTGTGACTTTACTGAGTGCAGAGCCTATCACTAATACACGAGCCACAAAACATGTACTATTTGTTTTATAAAATGGGTCAGCATTATGAATATAAAGCCAGAATAAGCTAAGAACCTGACTGAAATGTCAAGATTCACCGTCATGGAGGCTGCCATTAGCTTTCTTTTGTGCCATCACATATTATAAGCACAGCCTAGCCTAACAGTGCAATGCCCACGTTTCTGTGTATGCGTATCATTTCATCACACATTGGGTTAGCACTCAGAGGTAGCATATAATAATAGTTTGAACTTGATATAGTGCATAATTTTAAAAACAAAATCTCTAATCGCTTTACAAACAAGGTAGAAAAGACAACAAAAAAATTCAACCAAATACAATATACTAAACACAAAAGAATGATAGCTTGTAATACTTTTAAAAAAGTAGAATTAATACATGTAATACAAACTCAATATATTCTTAAACATTTTAACATTACAAAATATAAAAAAGAGCAACCGAAAATAGTCGTGCTGCCAAGAACGGCACCACCTATACATTGTATACATGTATATTATATACATAGAACAAGAGGCATACAGGTGATATGCAGTAATGGCACTGAAATACAATGATTCATTTAGTGTACTGCTAATAACTAATGTGATTAACCAATTTAAGAAATTTTGTACATTATCTGTCTATTGGGAATGAAAACACTTTTGGCAATGCAACCTTGCCGGTTGCCACCAGTGTGTAAGCCTACACTCGGCAAAATCACCAATGCTGTTCATGTACCTGTGCGTTTGAAAAATTCATTAATGCTGCATGTTACCGGCCTTTTTACATCAATCAGTACAGTTCACAGCCCATTTCACTCAAACACCGTTTGCATGATGGACGGGAAATCTTTATTAAATAGCGACCATCCCTACCCGTACACTGAGCTAAATTCTTGCATATGTACATGTACTGTATCTACCAGTACATTTAACCCATTCGTGACAGGAATTATTTAAAGCCTAATTTGATCAGCTTTTATTCTTCAAATTGGCAACACCAACATTTTTATTTTATTGCTACATTTTATTTATAAACATCATGTATCAGAAATGAATATAAACTGACAGAAATTATGATGAGAAGTCAAAAAGCTGCCAATTTGCAGGGAAAAACGGTGATTTTAAACTTTCTATTACATTGCCAATTTAAGGATTTTAATGCTTATTTTCCTTTAAAGAATTTTCAGCATCAAACAACAAATATTTACGCAACCAAAATGGGCACAGTTTATGTAGAATTTTTTGCTCTTTCTGTTCATGTATTTGGTATGATTTTTAGGGCTTTGCATCAAAAGATATTAGGCCAAACCACAAAATGTGGACCTCTGTCACAAATGGGTTAAAGATAAACTGGAGTTCTGGTCATGCAGTCATAATTTGAAAGAAACTGTTCTCAAGCAACTGGAAGAGTTAGATTAGTTGTACATGTATATGAACTGAGGTGTCTAGTGTGAGATTTGGAGTTTATCAAATTGATAAGAAATTCACTTACATGTACTTTCCCAAAAAGGTACTTGCACTGCACAAAGTAATGAGCATATGGGACCTCACACATATCTGGCATGAATGTTGCACCAGAAATTTTCTCTGTTTTCTTGTCATATTTCCAATATGAGGGCATTTGAAGATCAGTCCTTTCTAGGGGGCATTTTACTATGATATTATTCCTACATGTAACTGACATGGAAAGAATGAGAAAGCTCACAAATTATTTATTCAGCTTTCCCAGGACTAGAGGTTCTCTTTAAATTCAAATGTGACTGATATTAAAGTACTGTATGTTACAGACATTTTAAATCAATCAATAGAGTCCACTGCCTGATTCAATCATACTTTGCCTGTGTAATGGAAAGGAAAACAGTTTTTAAAGAGCCACAGCACCCACCGACGTGAGCCATTATTCCCAATTTATCGTTGGCATGGCACGAAGCCTTCCCCTCCGTGATGTGATCAGCAGCCTTGATTTTCAGTTCATCATCGCTCGGAATAGAACCACAATCTGAAGCTTATTATATTAGAGCAGCCCTAATATAGAGCAGTGGCTATAATGTGCATGCGAGATTGAACCACAGGGTAGTAGCAACGTGTGGGCTTCTCCATGCACGTTATATACTGCAGTTGATTTTTTTTTTTCTTATAAAGTTAAAGTGAAGGTTTAGCATTTTGATTTTATGTACACTTAAAAAGGCAGAGTTTGTGATTTCTTTCTCTCTCTCTTCTGCTTTCTCCCTCCCTTACTATTTATCCCTCTCTCTTTCTTCATCCTCTCTCTCTCTCTCTCTCTCTCCCTCATTTTCTCTCTCTTTCTTTTTCCATAAACATTGTATATCCCTTTTAAAGGCTTTTACTTCTCAGCCTATATGTTTCCCCCTCTCTCTTTCTCTATCTACATCCATTCCCCCCTTTTTTTTTATCAGAGTTGAAGGATACACATATTCTTAAGCTTCTCAGAATATCATTTCGTCTGTTTAGAGTAAATGCAGCATGAAAGCTGGATTTGAAAACATATTAGAGGTTTTACGTAGTGGTGTTTGGTTAGCTAATATTTTCTGTTGTACAAGATTAGAAGCCGTAGTTCTTAAACCCAGTGAAGAAGGATTTATGTGCTTGTAGGCACTTGATAAAGATTCTCTACAATTCATATTGCACACAATCAAGAAGACTTTAGTTTATTTTTTTTTTATTATTTTTTTTTTGTGCTTGCTTGAAGGCGGTACATTGCTCCCTCATTACTGACATTTTGTGCATTTTCAGTCATCTTACCTTAACTCTTTAGTTTCTATTTGCTTCTTATATTATAAACTACATTCCGCCTGGTACATGTGTGTACATTCCAGTTGTGTGCTCCTTCTAATTTGAGTGTCAGGTGCTGCAATATCAGATAGTTGAGTTGCTTTTCATTATGCTTGTGCTTATTCAGGTGAACGTGGTTTATAACGCCCATGGTTTACATGTTCTTTATCATGTCTCTGCTTATTCAGATGTCTATACACTTGGGCCGTTATTCAATTCAATACTTGGATTAAGTCAAATTTACTAAGTATTCTACTTGGCTAAGAAATTAGCTTAAGTCATATTCAATTCAATACTTTGAATTTTACTTTAGTAAGCCAACTTTAAGCCAAAATTCTTACTGATAAGCATTGTGACGTCGTATTTTCAATGTGCAATTAACATGTCGCATCAAAATACCCTCGAATACTCTATGATATAATTCTGTGCAGCTCATGGTGACTGCGTATAAAAACCTCTGCCTGACAATCAAGGCCTCCAAAATAATTGGCTTTAGTTTCCTAGGTAGGTGTCTTAGATCTGGAGTAAAATACTTAGCCAAAATATTGAATTGAATACCAAATTTTGCTAAGTATTTTATCTAATACCCTGTTTAAATCTACCAAAAACACGAGGTAACCTCCAGAGGTTACCTCGTGTCGTCCTTTGTCCACTGTACAATATAGATTTAAACGGTCTTGGCACAAAGGACAAAGCACAAACGCGAGGTAAACGCGAGGTGAAAATCACGCTGGACAGCCACGACACGGCACAACTTCCTCAGTCATCCGGCGTGATCCCCTGTTTGAGCATAGATTCAAATGCTCACGGGGTAGAAAACGGAAGTCCTCTCATCTGAGCGCTTGCTTAGGTGAGCACATGCAAACGTAACATGTATTGGCAAAAAACTTGGTGTTTCATCTTAAGCTTTCAATAAAGTGCCCATGAAAAAATTCTAACAAATATTTTGATATTAAATACCGGTATTGATTTTCATTCTGTATGTTGATCATTCTAATGTTTGTTTGTTTTTTAAATAACAAATACCGATATATTCAGTGTATAAGCGACTAGCTGCACATGTTCGAGTTAAGTATAAACGTGTCTCTGTAGCTGTTGACGTCGAGTTTGCAAATGAAAGATTAATTTACGAAGTAACACAATTACGTACGGTAGGCCTACTTCTATTATTTCTTCTTTATTTCAACATGACTGTGCAGCACGCGCTTTTCCCCCGCTGGACATTTTACCATGACAATGCACCTCGCGATTACTGCAGATGTGCATTCTGATTTAAACAGTCCTCGCTTTTGTTACCTCGTGTTTGAGAAGGAATTTCTCCCCGACTTTACCCCATACAGTCATCTGGTGTGACACCGAGTGATGTAGATTTAAACGGGGTATAAGTAAAAAACTAAGAAAAATACTCATATTTCTAACTTAAGTATTGAATTGAATACTGACCCTGAACTACACCTGATTTTTTTTTTTTTTTTTTTTTTTTAAATACACCTTTAGTGTAGACATAGTTCTTTAAGCCTGTGCTAATTAAGGTGTCTGTGTACAACTAAGTAGACATACTGGGAACCCAACATAGTAACCTGTACATTCAGCAGTTCATTTAGCTGTACAAGTACTTTGTGAATGTGTGAATTTATGTCTGGTGTATAGCATGGTACCATGAAAGCAGATCTTTTCAACCGTTTTGTTTAACTGTGATGTGGAGGTCTTGGTGGAATTGTTCTTCCAGGCTTGTAGTAATCTCAAGCTTGTTATTGCATGGTTTCTGAGGGATTTAATCTGTCTTTATTTCCCATTCATTGATCTGCCGAATCATGGCAGGTTATTCATAGCCTGTCATGTTTTGCTATTTAAAGAATCGCATCAGACTCTGAGCAGCTGTGGTGAATCTAGAACATTTTTAATGGTGGATGGGGGTGATGTGGTGTCTGTTTAAATTTGTAGATTAGTTTGCCAGTGTATAAAATTGAAAACACATTGAAAAATTGCAAATCGTTTTTCTTTTAAGCCAAAATGGCATGAACTTTGATAGCAAATTTACATGTAAGTCATCCTTTGACAGCCCAAATTGGGAAATTAATGCTCTTCTCAGCAGACATTTATCTGACAACATTTGTAAGGTTTTTGAAAAGAATTTCTGTGAGGATGGCTACTCAGTGTAGTGAACTTGAAACCCAACACTTGGATTGAGTTTGGTCAGTAATAATAATAATAATAATATGTATTGTTTACCCAGGGTAGCCTCTTCATTACTTTGTACTAGGGCCATTCTCATTTGAAACATCGATGATAGAAAATCAGATTTCTTAGTGCCCTATTTCTGTCTACATATAAGTGTGAACCTACCTATAGAGTCTTGAAATGCATGCACTATCCTCAAATTGTACTGATTTGAATAACATCTTGCCACTTTTAGCCTATAGGGTCCTTTCAAGTTCACTGTTTTCATTGTGTGCTATTACTTATGACAGAAGGTCACAACTGTTTTAGCCATTCTGCTAGGGATGCTCTTCTTCTTCGTCTTCTTCTTCTGCTTCTCTTCTTCTTCTCCTTCTTCTTCTTTTTCTCCTTCTTCTTCTTCTTCTCCTTCTTCTTCTCCTCCTCCTCCTTCTTCTTCTTCTTCTTCTTCTTCTTCTTCTTCTTCTTCTTCTTCTTCTTCTTCTTCTTCTTCTTCTTCTTCTGCTTCTTCTTCTTCTTCCTTCTTCTTCTTCTTCTTCTTCTTTTCCTCCATGATAAGCCCACATCCTTCACTTGAACTGAAGATTCAAGTATGCTGTGTGCTACTGTACAGGTCAGGTGCTCATATTGCCCCTCACCACCACCTGTGCCTTACCCCTTATAATTAGTATGACTCATGATGGCAGATCAGGCAGGAACAACCATGTTAGTATCAACTCTCCTAAAAATGAACCCCCTCCTTCCTGCTACTTTACTGAGTCAACTGTTAATATCGGTCACAGAGTTCGTTCAGATTCTGAGTAGGTTATATGGAGATCTAGTTTGGAAGGTGTATCAAATTGTATTGGGAGCATAGTGCAGTCTGGTCAAGACCCTATGGTAAATTCAAGTGCTGATTTTGAGTGTTTTAGGCATTAAACAAGTCTAATTTTTTATAGGATCTTTCACTTCATGCACACAACCACAATGTATTTGACATACTTGAAGGCTATGTTAACTTTAAAGACTGGTACTTATTAGAAGTTTGTGTACTGGTATAAGTACATTGTAACTGTTGTTTACATGATTAAGGTTGCGGTCTTGCTGATGATGTGTGCACCTCATGTGAATGTGTAAGTTTGTGTGACTGATAATGTGTGGTAGAATCTGTTCAAGGGACCTCTGACTCCAGGACTATGTTGTTAAAAATAGATCAAGATTAACTGATAGAAGCTCTCCATTTTGAGTCAATGTTGCAAATGTGTACTGCCATCAGTGTGTTTGCATGTAAAGTTATAAACTTTCAATCTGGTGAATGTGTTTAGAAATTTAAAACTTGTTGAATATGAAATATAAGTTACTGTCGATTTCCAAAACAACTTGATATTACCTCATATCACCGAACAGCATACTGCTTTTCCATATATGTACACCTGTACATAAATTTCTCTCAAGACAAACAAGGATTAACAACCATTTTCCTGCGCAAAAAGTGTGAACAGTTGAATGTTCTTATTATCAAAGTTCAGTGAATTATATTCTAATCATGAATTCTGTCTGCTTTGTTCTTTTAGGATGCCAAACCCAAGTCCTCTCAGGGGGCTCAGTCTTCCCAGGCCCAGCCCTCAGTCAGCGAGGAGAGAGAGGAGGAGGAGGTCTCCCCTACCCCTCCGGCAGTCCAACCCAAGGGCCGCCGCCGTCGCGGTGCCTTCAGCGCTGAACCCTACACAGAGGAAGATGCAACTTCCTACGTCAAGAAGGTAAATACTTCCTACCTTTTAGAAAATGAGAAAATCCACTCTAAAACATATTAATAACAATAACAAATAATTATTCTTTCTCAGTTAGGTAAACTTGGTATTCTTAGTTCATGGCAAATGTATTATGATACTGAGAAAATACAACTATTTGTACAACAACAAAATGATTATCCTCTTTCAGTAAGGTTTTGCATTCTTAGTTCAAAGCCAATAATGTGATATCCAGAGAAAGTAGGAGCTTCAACACAGCAGAACAGTCTCGTTGATTTCTGTGAATTTGCCCAAGATTGGTTCAAATGAAAATAATACTGAAGATGCCAGTGAACATACATTACTAAACAAATGTATACCTTTAAGAAGATGAGGGCATTGCTGTAGAGCTTCAGGCAATGGCTTGTATAGAAGTAACAGGCAATCCCACTGCAGATTGCTTTGTTACAAAAACCTCGCTGTCCTGAATTCAATTAAACTTCCCTGAACGTCTGAAAAAAAAGCCTTCTGCGTGCCTTGAGAAAACGGTAATCAAATCGTTGATTATCAGCTTCTTGTGTCCTTCCACTTCTAATGGGAGTGGCTCAATTATATATCTATTATGCACAGGTTTTCTCCAAGGCCTTCAACAAGTGAAATGCACTGGAGAAACTATTTCCATTTTGTCCCTTCGGAATTGGAATTATTAGTTTTGATATTGATGATGTAGTTGTTTTTTTGTGAGTGTGTGTGTGTGTGTATTGAGTGTATGATGTTGATTTTGTTTGCTCTGGGTTATATTTGACTCGTTAGATTCATAAACGGTTGGCCAGCTTGTTCTGCAAGCAATATTTTCCTGAAAGCACAGAATAATGGCTATGAGCTATGAATTGAATTATTAGTTAACACAATGGTGATTATATATATTTTCTTCTCTGGTATACTTTGCTGTAATATTTTGATAGTGAGCAGTTTTGTATATATGTTTTAATTGATCTTGGGAAAGTTTACAGAAATTGACCAAAATGTTTGCTATGCAATATAGATTAACCTTTCTCCCCCCTTTTCCTCTTTGAAATGGTTTTTATTTTGCCATGGTAGTTTTAAAGGTGATTTATGGTTTAGTGCTTTATGTGTAAACGAGGGTTTAGCAAGTGCTTGTGCATTATTGACTAAATTCCTATACTTCCCATATTTCTTGATCTCTTGTCAGGTGATTCCCAAAGATTACAAGACCATGGCTGCTCTCTCCAAAGCCATCTCTAAAAATGTCTTATTTTCCCACCTGGATGAAACTGAAAGGAGGTAAGTAGTGTGTACAGGGTTTCTCATGCAAAATTTCAGATTTTTGTGTGAATTTTTATTCTTTCCCACCTGGATGAAACTGAAAGGAGCTAAGTAGCATGTACAGGATTTCTTGTGCAAAATTTCACATTTTTAGTGTGAATTTTTCTGTTCTAAATTTTGAAACGTTTGTAACACAGTTAAGTTTTTGCAGCAGCAGTCTCAATTTGCAAAATACCTGTTGTATCGTCACTGTTTTATGGTACATGAATTGAGGGAAAAATACAATTATGAATTTACCGGTAGGTGTTCTTAAATAAAAGAATTTGCTTTCATTGCATAATTTCATGTATCAATATACATATATATACATTAAAAGAAATCTTGTGATTTTGATTCTAAAATGGTGTATATTACCATGTACATTTAATATAAATGAGCAAGCACTGGCCATTCAAACACAATTTGACGGTTCGTAAAAACGTTTTCACCAACGCGCACAGAGTCGCTGGTTCATAAAAACGACATGTAACCTGTGTACAGAGGTCTGCATGTCCGTAGTAGGGATGTTCTCTCGTCTTGTTGGGGAAAAATACAGAGATACATGAAAAAAGAGGATCATTCAAGTGAGGGAGAGAGAGAGAGAGAGAGAACAGAGACAGAAGATAGAAAAATAAGACTGAGAGAAAAGGGAAGGGAAGATAGAAGGAAAAAGACTTGATTAAAAAAATTGGCTGAATGATCTTATGAAGAAGAAGAAAAAAATTATCTACAGAAGATGTTCATTCATCATGTAGAACAATTCAATTACTCTCAAAATCCCCTCCGAAAAGTGTTCTGACCTGATGGTATTTTGCAAGCAGTCTAGGAGATCCTGGATGGTCATAGTGAGTTGAAGCCTTGGCTTTTTGGACCTTGAATGGGGTAATGCACTCTTGTTGATAAAAATTGGATTCAATCAAAAGACATCTACATCTTCTGCTTCATCATCTGATTTTGTCTTATGTCCTCTTTCCAGGAAAATGTATTTAAGGAAAAGTTAAGGTCATCATAATTATGCTCAAATGAATGTAGGTTTTATCCAAAGTTGAGAATGTGTGGTAAAGTCATTGGTCTTGATGCCAGAGTTTCTTGGTTTAAACCAAGGTCATTGTTGCACAGTACCCTTTGAAAAGACAAGAATCCTTAATCGTCAATGATTATACGCTATACAGACTCATGGTTGCCAGTCTATAGATTATACTGAGATGACAACTCTTCCTTTTTTGCAGTATTTTATACTATTTTTTTATCAAAAATACTGCAGGTTTCATTTAAAATACTTTGTTTTAAATGGAATTGTATTACTACGTATGTCTATCGCAGAAAAGGTGAAAATACGTGGTTTTTTTTCACCCAAAATACTTTTTATCATCCCTCAACATACTTCAGTGCTGTTTACAAGGTTGACATCCCTGATTATACTTGCTATTGTGGCAGTCATGTGGATTAAAATACATTACCCTTATCAATTTTCTTCTTCTTCCACTTTTAATCTTTCAGTGACATATTTGATGCCATGTATCCAGTCAAGCATGATGCTGGCCAGGTTGTCATACAGCAAGGTAAAGAGTGATGCAGTAAATATAGACCGATGCCGTTTATCATTGAGGGCAGCAGATGATCCGCCAAAACTGCGATGTCCCCATATAGTTAGTGCAGTGTATTTCTGCGGTGTCCAGCAGCTGCATGTAGCGCGCAAATATTATAAAACGTGGGCTTCATGATCTTTGGTAGCATAGTAGAGAAATCCATTCCCAACCGTAGAGTTACATACGAACTATGATATGCACTAACTTGGAGACACTGCAGTAATGGCCCTGCCCACAAATCGATTCTGAGATCAGTCTATAGATACTGAATTTTCTATAAAAATAAAAGTAAAAGTTGTGCTACCTCAGTCATGCTAATGAGACCAACACCAGACTTTCATCAGACTGAACAAAAAATGATTTTACCCCAAATGGCCGAAAATGTGTTGGTTCAGAGTCGGTGTGAAGTGAGTTGGTTTGAAATTGTGAATGATGTATAAGATTCTAGCATTATGTTTTTTTTCAAGGCAAGATAACCTCTTCATGTTTCTTTTAAAATTTGTTTTCAATGCTCCTTGGGAGATTTCCTAGAGCATAAAGGTTTCCAGAGCTACACTTCTCTCTGCTCCTGAGGACCTTTTTTTCTAACAGTGAAACGATGAAGCATTTGATAGGGGGAATGCATGGATAGATGAAGAAGGAACGGTGTGTAAATTGATAACATAACAGAGGTGAGAGAGAGAGGCAGAAACAGACAGACAGTCAGACAGAGACAGACAGACAGACAGATTGGGAGACAGAGAAAGACAGAGAATTGAATCTTCACTCTTGTACTGATCTTGTCAAGCATTAAAAGCAATTTGATGGTAGTACAGCAGTGGTGCAGACAAAATGGGGAAAGAAGAAGAAACAGATGCAACAGAGTGAAAGAGTAAAAGAATTGATTCTGTTTGAAATATTCTCTAGTCCAGTCAAGCGTAATGCTGGGTAATATTCTTTTCAAGGGGAGTAGAAAAACAAATAGAAAAAGTACCCCCCCCCCCCCCATAAAGGAAGCAGTGAAACACTACTCCCTTCATTAAATATATGCCATTTGCTTAACACATGCAAGTGAATAGTCAATAATTCTTTTCACAGTTTATTCTAGTTGAATAGAATATGTAATGATGAAGGCATGAATTTATTGCAACTGCTAGGAATTGGTAAAGCAATGAATAAGAGGAAATTGAAATGTGAAATAAGGGAAAATAATGTGAATTCACCAGATGAAAGAATGTGGAAATGCCAGAATGACTAAAATGGAAGAATGTGTAAATTTTTGGAATATCATCTGCATGTTCTTATGGTTATAAGCAAGGAATGACTATTCACATGAAATTTTATGCCATTAATTTTTTCCTTCCATTTGTCAAAAGAATATTGCAACATTTCCACATCTACTGTAATAAGTATACATGTACTTACTCAGTAATGGTATAAGATCTCATTTTTCACATCACAAATTGCTTTGCACTGTAGAGTAAGAACAAGACATACATTGACTTTCACACAGCTAGTCTTTATTTGCAAACTATATTGTGAGATAAATTCCTGTTTACTCTTGTAAGCTCAAGGCAGCACAGAAGTGCTAGTAATGTAGAAGAATAAAATGGATGAAAAAAAAAAATATCATCTGTGAACCTGGTTTCTATTGAAAAAAGCTTTGGCAGACAAAGAAAATAATTTCCTTCGCTGACCTGTTAAAGTTGAATACAGCAGTGGCCTTTAACAGATGCAGCATATCTGATTCTCACTCCCCAAAATTTCTTTATACTATAGGAAATAGAATTGGTGTGCACATAGTGTAACTGCACAGTGATTATTGTTGATGCTTGCAAAATGGGGTCTGATACATGCAAGCCTAATGATGTTTATATGAAAATCATGTCAAATATCCCATTATTGCTCTCCTTTCTGGACAGATGTTCTACGTTATTAATTAGAATTCCTGGTTTTTTGATACCCTTGCTACTTGTGTGTTAATGGTCTGCTGTGAAAGCAGTCAAGCTACATGTAATTTGAATAGGTGTAACCATGTGTGATTCATGTCTAGTCTCAGTACTAGTTCAGGGGGCCCGTTGCATAAAACTTACTATTACCCTTTTTACACTGGCATTTCTTAATCCCGTACTTTCCTTAGTACGGGACTTTCGTTAGTCCCGTACTATCTTTTTTTGCTTTTTACACTTGCTAAATAAGTCCCGTACTAAGCGCTTAGCCCAGGCAAAGGAATAGCTAGCTGTTTACACTTGCATTTTGTTAATTCCGTACTATTTCCGAAGGCCGGCCAAGGATATCCCGCGCTCGCGAACGTCTGAGCATGCATGCTAAAACATGAGAAAATTAATAAACATGAGAAAATAAACATGAGAATATTAATAAACATGAGCAATTAATGAACATGAGAAATTGCAGAAGATTCTTGTCGTCCGGGTACATACTTCAACTTCAAGTTCAACTTAGCCTCAAATATCAGTAAGTCACGTGATACAAGCACGAATCACCTGACCCTTTTCGCTGATAAGCGTACGTTTCTGATTGGTCAGTGAGCACTTCGCTTCGTCTCGTCGCTAACCCCGGACTATTTTTTCTTATTTTTTACACTGGCTTGCTTGGCACTGCAATTGCGGTGCTAGCACCACAATTGCGGGGTTAGCCCTGCTTTTTAGCAGGGGCAGCTAGTACGGGATTATCAGTGGGGCTAGCCCACTTTTGCAAAAAGCAGTGTAAACAGAAAGTGGGCTAAGGAAAGTCCGGTACTATCGGTGGGGCTAAGGCCTCCCTTAACCCCACCGATAGTCCGGGACTAAGCAAAATTTTGCCAGTGTAAAAACCCTTATGATAGTAACTTTGCTATTATAGTAACTTACTGGATTTTGATTGGCTGTTGAACAACATGACATAATCAACAGCCAATCAAAATCCAGTAGGTTATTATTATAGTAAAGTTACTACTATAGTAAGTTTTATGCAATGGGCCCCAGATCATGCATTAGGTGCTATATAAATGCAAAATATTATAATTTTACTATTATTATTTTCATTATCATTGTTAGTATGATCATTATTATCATCATCATTATCATTAATTTATTATTATTATTATTATCATTATTATTGTCGTAGTCATTGTTATTATTATTATTATTATTATTAAAGGATTAGAGAGAAAGGAATAAGTCATTTTGGCCTTCCCAGTAATTTTGCATTCTGAGGTGAAACTGTAATTAGGGTTTTAAAATAGGGTCTTAAATGGATGCATAGAGTTACATATACATATTCTGCTTAAAACTTTTAAAGTTTAGGACTAAAGAGAAGGAAGAAGTAATTTTGGCCATCCCTGTAATTTTGCATTCTCAGATGAAACTCTGGTTAGGGTTTTAAAATAGGATCTGAAATTGATGCATAGAGTTATATCTTCTGCTTAGAAATTTCACATTGTGATATAATGAGGCATTCTCTTTTAACATCTACTGTAGATTCTAAAGCAGTAGCATTCATCCTTTTTTTTTCCAGTGTGAAGAAGCCATTTGGAAAAGAAACGAATGAGGCATTAAAGGGGGTACCCAATGCTGAAACAATTTTAGTTCATTTAAAAGAGCATGATTTTATTAGCAGAAAATGATCTGCCTAAAGTTTTTTAAAAAGTCATGTTGCCAAGGAAACCCCCAAATGTGGTAAGATTTCAGGATATTTTTGACCTCTCAGCTGTGACCCAGTTTCAACTGGGTAACCACTTTGACGTCAAAATGACATCAAAGTGGGTACCTTGTCGCGCAATTCTAGCAAAATGCGTGCAAGGTATACATATTATACATTCTAGCGCGTAGCACAATTGCAATATGCGCAAAGCTGGGTACCCACTTTTACGTCATACCTCATACTCAAATTTTTTGGTCAACTCTTGACTTTTTATGAGAAAATTAGCCAAAATGCATTGATTTCATTTGAAAATCATCAAATTTTTAATGTTATTCTTATAATTCTATTCTCAATCATATATAAAAAAAAAAGAAAACAATTTACTATTGTGTAATCACTTTAACTGATTATGATAGGAATGATGATATTGTTAGTGATGTACAAGGAATTACCCGTTACTGTTATGCATTCTAGTTCAATATCTACTGTAGATTCTGCTTGAGAAGTATGCTGGTTTTTCCTCTTTGTCAAGGAAACAACCATTAATTTGTAGATTTATGTGAAGGAATATTGATGGGATGATGATAATGTACTGCTTTATGCAAAGTTGAGTTCACATTCGTTTCTGTTTTCATTGTGCACTTCTCATTTATTTGTAGTAACTGGAGATACAATGTAAGAAAATGTGTAAAGGAATATTGATGGATGATGATTAACGTTCTGCTCTGTGCAAAGTTTGTGTTCACATTCCTTTCTGTTTTCAGTGTGCACTTCTCGTAGGAGGCCCATCTAGAATAAAAAAACTGTGGAAAAAAGTTGGTAGGGGGATGTTTATGATATATGTACAAGAATATTATGTGTAAGAAATCTCCCTCTTTCATTGTTCAGTTGTTCACACTTGTTAAAGTGGGCCATTACTTTTTCTTGTTTGCTCAAGATGCGTGTGTTACTAATAGTGAGGGAAGCATTGTTCCTTAAGTGTGCATGTATACGGTATGAGGATAAGACTTACAAAGTCATGAGATGGTGTTGTTAAAGTGATAATTAAGGTTAAAATCTATACAGGATGGTTGTGTTGAGTGTTCTATGTTAAAGTGAGATTTTCATTGTAGCATCTTATTTAGATTTTTTATTAAAAGCACTTCTTCAAGTGTCTTACATGTACATGTGAAAAATCCCTCTATCAAGAAATTGAGAACAGTGGATATTGCTAAAAATGAAGACCTGTCTACTAATTTCAGCATACTTGCTGAACAGCAGTTCCTTTTGACAACTAAGAAGCTTGCCTGGCATAGCAACAGTTAATGTACTGTATATAACATGAAATCCACCTATTGAGATGCTGTCCATTATACATAACAGGTGAATGGAATAATTAGTTACCAAGGGTACTCGAGAGAACAAACAGATGAATTAGGATATTGTTTCATCCAGTCTACTGAATGACATATTCTCCAGCTGTGTTAACTTTTTCAAAGTTTAAATAACTATCCATAGATTTTTTCAACAGTTTTGTATTTTCCTAATTAAGTTTTTCCTACTGGTACAAAACAAGCCTTATGGATTGAACAAAATGAATACAGGTAGTACATGTAGTAACCACTGGGAAATTCATATTGTTTGGGGTTTTTTTTTCTTTTTCAAATCAACATTGTATTCACATTTGCAGTCACGCAGTGCTCATTTATAGCATAGTGCTAATGTGATTTCTGCATATAAGAACAAGCCTTTGGGATTCGGAGAAGCGGTTGGTGTGGCCGCAACCACCGGAAAGCTCATATTGTTCAGTTCTGTGTAATGAATAGATAGACCATGTTTTCAATCCTCTGCCGCTCATTCATGGCTAATGAGGCTGATGTAGCATGAAAGTGATTGAATGTCTAAAAAAGAAATTCATTTATATCATTCTCACCACAATATCTTGTTCTTTTCTTCCCTGTCCTTCCCCTCTCTCTCTCTCTCTCTCTCTCTTGCCATGTATAGGTGATGAAGGAGATAACTTCTATGTCATTGACTCTGGGGAAGTAGATGTAAGTATAATTTACCACTTGCAGTACTGGGTCTCCTTTTAAAGGCATTGGCTAACATTGTTATGATTTTAAAAAAATCTCATTTTGTTACTCAAAAATGGGATAAACATTAGGGTTATAGTGTAAAAATACCAGTGTGAAAGTTTCAGAGCATAATATCCACGGGAAGTATTTTTAAATATTGGAAATGTGAACCAATGTTTGAAAAATATACGAGGGTCGGTTACATAGACCCAACATAAGGAGTGCGCATGCGCACATGACTCAACGGACCGCACTGTGTGTATTGACGTATCACGCGGCGGAAGGCAACTAAAGGTATTTTTGAATTCGCGCAAACGGTCCTCTTAGTTCAGTGTCTCTCGAGACGAAAGCTAATAAAATCGCGGTTTGCGTCTAACTTTTAATACAGCTTTTCCTTCCAAATTATGGTTGGTTTCAGGGTTTTTGAGTATAAATACAAGTACTCATACACATGTTTCATCTTAGTTTGAGAATTTTTAAATCAGCTGCTCACAAAGTTAGCCAATGCCTTTAATATTTTTGTTATCCATATCACTGGGAATTGCACATTATGCATGAGTATAGAGAGAAAATTTTACTGAAATTTTTTACTCCACTTCCATTGCAGTACGTTCTGCTGTTCTGGAATGAAAGCAATTTAATTGTAATTAATCATTAAATTCTCTAACTTGGTAGTGTGGTGTAAAAGTATAATCTTTAGTTTGTACATGTATATTCGAATTGGCCATTTTTCTGTTAAAGTTTCAATTTTATTCACATTGGTTCATTTAATAAAGATTTTCCTATTTTAGGAGGGAGCTCTATGTAGGAATGGAGGAAGGGAAATTATTGCCAATTTGAGAAAGGATAACTGATCGATTTGAATTGTCCTCAAGAAAACTTGTACTCTTATTGGTTAACTTATTTCCTACTGGAACCGGGCCCCTGTTTCATAAAACTTGTTATCAGTAACAACTGCCGCATTTCTATGACAAATTTGCCCTCAGCCAGTAGGATGCAAGGATTTCAGTAGCTTATAACAGTTATTGTAACTTGTCTATGAAACGGGGCCCAGGTGGTCTCTGCATTACAGCTAATGAAATCATGTTAGTCATTAGTCGATGGGTTAAGACAAACTTGAGTTCTTGTCATGTGATTACCTTGTGAAAAAGAAAGTGTCTTGAAGCAACTGAGAGAGGTTAGCTGTGTAGTACAGAAAAATGGATGTACATGTATTAGGCCATGGGCTAGTGGGGGTCATAGTGCACCCCCGGTGTGACTTACGGAAATGGTTATTTTCATGTAGCCCTAGGTCTAACAATTCAGAAAATTGATGTTGCCAGAAAAAAAAATGGGATGGAAGATACCCCCCATGGACTTTTTGACCATGCCCACTTTTACAGCTGATTGTGGAAAATAAGGGGTATTGATAGTTTGTAACTGCTCTAACTTTGCAATTCTTCACATATATATGTTGTATGACCCCTTAAAATGTCGGTCTAATTGAGTTCTACAAGTTTGAGCTGCGTTTTATGCAAATTTTTATGGTGAAAAGGTCACAAATTTTGACCTTTATATCTTTAAAATAGAGCAAATGCAGGGATTTTTTTATTACAAAGACCCTATAACAAATTTTTTTCATTGAAATTTGATTAAAATTGAAAGTTACATATGTCCAAACCTTTTTTTTATTCAATACCAGAAAGTTAATGCTGCCAGTGAAAAAACTGGGATGGCAGATGCCCCCATGACCATGCCCACTTTTACAGCTGGTTGTAGAAATTTAGAGGTATAGATAGTTTGTAACTGCTCTTACTTTGCAATTCTTCAGAAATATATATCATATGACCCCTTAAAATGTCGACCTAATTGAGTTGTACAAGTTTCTGCTGCGTTTTATGCAAATTTGTATGGTGAAAAGGTCACCAGAGGTCAAAAGGTCACAAATTTTGACCTTTATATCTCTAATATAGAGCAAATGCACGGATTTTTTTTATCACAAAGACCCTATAACAATTTTTTTTTCATTGAAATTTGATTGAAATTGAAAGTTACATATGTCCAATCATGTGCTTATTTAATACCAGAAAGTTAATGTTGCCAGTGAAAAAATTGGGATGGAAGATACCCCCATGACCACACCCACTTTTACAGCTGGTTGTAGAAATTTAGGGGTATAGATAGTTTGTAACTGCTGTTCGTTTGCAATTCTTCAGAAATATATATTATATGACCCCTTAAAATGTTGGCATAATTGAGCTCAACAAGTTTGTGCTGCATTTTATGCAAATATCTTTATGGTGAAAAGGTCACCAGAGGTCAAAAGGTCACAAATTTTGACCTTTATATCTCCAATATAGAGCAAATGCAGGGATTTTTTTATCACAAAGACCCTATAACAATTTTTTTTTATTGAAACTTGATTAAAATTCAATGTTACATATATCCAATCATGTGCTTATTTAATACCAGAAAATTAATGTTGCCAGTGAAAAAATTGGGATGAAAGATACCCCCATGACCACACCCACTTTTACAGCTGGTTGTAGAAATTTAGGGGTATAGATAGTTTGTAACTGCTGTACGTTTGCAATTCTTCAGAAATATATATCGTATGACCCCTTAAAATGTTGGCATAATTGAGCTCTACAAGTTTGTGCTGCATTTTATGCAAATATCTTTATGGTAAAAAGGTCACCAGAGGTCAAAAGGTCACAAATTTCGACCTTCATATCTCTAATATAGAGCAAATGCATTGATTTTTTTATCACAAAGACCCTATAGCAATTTTTTTTTCATTGAAATTTGATTAAAATTGAAAGTTACATATGTCTAATCATGTGCTTATTTAATACCAGAAAGTTAATGTTGCCAGTCAAAAAACTGGGATGGAAGATACCCCCATGACCACGCCCACTTTTACAGCTGGTTGTAGAAATTTAGGGTATAGATAGTTTGTAACTGCTCTAACTTTGCAACTCTTCAGAAATATATATCATATGACCCCTTAAAATGTTGGCATAATTGAGCTCAAGAAGTTTGTGCTGCATTTTATGCAAATATCTTTATGGTTAAAAGGTCAACAGAGGTCAAAGGTCACAAATTTTGACAATTATATCTCCAATATAGAGCAAATGCAGGGATTTTTTTATCACAAAGACCCTATAACAATTTTTTTTTCATTGAAACTTGATTAAAATTGAAAGTTACATATGTCCAATCATGTGCTTATTTAATACCAGAAAGTTAATGTTGCCAGTGAAAAAATTGGGATGGAAGATACCCCCATGACCACACCCACTTTTACAGCTGGTTGTAGAAATTTAGGGGTATAGTTTTTAACTGCTCTAGCTTTGTAATTCTTCAGAAATATATATCATATGACCCCTTAAAATGTTGGCTTAATTGACCTCAACAAGTTTGTGCAGCGTTATATGCATTTTTTATGGTGAAGAGGTCACCAGAGGTCAAAAGGTCACAAACTTTGACCTTAACATCTAATATAGAGCAAATGCAGGGACTTTTTTTTATCACAAAGACTCTATAAGAGACTTTTTTTATCACAAAGACTCATGTTTTTATTCAATACCAGAAAGTTAATGTTACCAGCAAAAAAAAAAAAAAAAAAAAAAAAAAAAAAACTTGGATGGAAGATACCACATGACCATATCAGCAGGCAAATGCTTGGTATGTAGAATGAAGGGATAGTAATTCGAAGAACTGTCATCAGATCAAGGAATATTTTATAGCAAATGTTACTCTTAAATCTTCCATGGCCTGAGATCACAACTAATATTTGGACAATGCAGTTTGTTATACATCATCATTACGAAATGAACGTGATTTCATTGAATAAAACAAATGCCAGCTTGTACATGTATATTACCTTTCCTTTATCAATGAAATCCCTTCATTCTACATACCAAATGCTAAATTCCACCTTTTTTCAAGCATCTGCTGATATTAAACAAAAACATTATTACAGCTATGAAACTGCTCATTTTAATTCATTTCCAGTATAAAAACTGTGTTATAGGATCATGGTGGTAAAAAAACTGTATTTGCTATATATCATAGGTAAATTTAGGTCAAAGTTTGCCACCTTTTGACCTCTGGTGACCTTTCCACAGCATAAGTTTGCATGAAATGTATCACAAATTTGTAGGACTAGTAAATCAACTTTTTAAAGTGGTCACAGAGAAGATATTAGTGAAGAATTTCGAAGTTAGAGCAGTTATAAACTCATTTTCCTGCACCATCTATAAAAGTGGGCTCGGTTATCAAGACCTCAGTTCCTTTTCATTTATTTTTCCATCATTTCTATTCAGTCCATGACTCTTTTTTTACTCACCATTTCCTTTTTATTCAGAACATTCTTCTTCCACCCTTGGTTCTCCTTTTCGGTTCTTCCATTATTTGTTTCTGAATTGATTTAATTTCTCTGTAATTTGAGTTATTTTTGTTTGTAATACCAACGTGATGTGAGGTGTGCATTATTGCAGGAAAATAAATAAGAGCACCGATGGAATTCATCTTGTCGATATCTTCATTTTGAGTTTCTCATTTTAGTTATAATATACATATTTTTAGTTCTTCTTATGTTGATTTGGTACTGCTCATAGCTTTGTGACTTTGACTGATTTTACCTGCTTTATGACTGATTGTAGAGTGTTTCAGCAAGGAATTGTGAGGTGTTACGCTCCTTTTTGAAACATGTATGTCAAAACTTACAAATAATCCATAGAACATGTAGAAGATAAGTACCAGAGTGTTGATTCTACTTCTTCTTCTTCATACATTTGTTTGCTGATATTAAGTAAAAACATGATTGCAGTATGTAACTTTGAATTTCAATTAATTTTCAATGAAAAACAAATCTGTTAAGGGGTTTTGGTGACTTAAAAAATGCATTTGCTCTGTATCATAGGTAGAGGTCAAATTTTGTAACCTTTTGACCTCTGGTGACCTTTTCACCATAAAAAAAAATTGCATAAAAATTAGCACAAACTTGTAGAGCTCAATTATGCCAACATTTTAAGGGGTCATATGATATATATTTCTGAAGAATTGCAAAGTTAGAGCAGTTACAAACTATCAATACCCCTAACTTTCTACAACCAGCTGTAAAACTGGGTGTGGTCATGGGGGTATCTTCCATCCCAGTTTTTTCACTGGCAACATTAACTTTCTGGTATTGAATAAAAACATGATTGGACATGTGTAACTTTCAATTTTAATCATATTTCAATGAAAAAAGTCTGTTATAGATTCTTTGTGATAAAAAAAAAATCCCTGCATTTGCTCTATATTAGAGATATAAAGGTCAAAATTTGTGACCTTTTGACCTCTGGTGACCTTTTCACCATAACAATTTTCATAAAACGCAGCACAAACTTGTAGAACTCAATTAGGCCGACATTTTAAGGGGTCATATGATATATATTTCTGAAGAATTGCAAAGTAAGAGCAGTTAAAAACTATCTATACCCCTAAATTTCTACAACCAGCTGTAAAAGTGGGCGTGGTCATGGGGGCATCTGCCATCCCAGTTTTTTTCACTGGCAACATCAACTTTCTATTATTAAATAAGAACATGATTGGGCATATGCAACTTTCAATTTTAATCAAATTTCAATGAAAAAAAAATTGATATAGGGTCTTTGTGATAAAAAAAACCCTGCATTTGCTCTATATTAGAGATATAAAGGACAAAATTTGTGACCTTTTGACCTCTGGTGACCTTTTCACCATACAAATTTGCATAAAACGCAGCACAAACCTGTAGAACTCAATTAGGCCGACATTTTAAGGGGTCATATGATATATATTTCTGAAGAATTGCAAAGTAAGAGCAGTTACAAACTATGTATACCCCTAAATTTCTACAACCAGCTGTAAAAGTGGGCGTGGTCATGGGGGCATCTGCCATCCCATTTTTTTCACTGGCAACATTAACTTTCTGGTATTGAATAAAAACATGATTGACATATGTAACTTTCAATTTTAATCAAATTTCAATGAAAAAAATTTGTTATAGGGTCTTTGTAATAAAAAAAATCCCTGCACTTGCTCTATTTTAAATATATAAAGGTCAAAATGTGTGACCTTTGACCTCTGGTGACCTTTTCACCATACAAATTTGCATAAAACGCAGCACAAACTTGTACAACTCAATTAGACCGACATTTTAATGGGTCATACAACATATATTTGTGAAGAATTGCAAAGTTAGAGCGGTTACAAACTATCAATACCCCTAATTTTCTACAATCAGCTGTAAAAGTGGGCGTGGTCATGGGGCATCTGCCATCCCAGTTTTTTCACTTGCAACATTAACTTTCTGGTATTGAATAAAAACATGATTGACATATGTAACTTTCAATTTTAATCAAATTTCAATGAAAAAATTTTGTTATAGGGTCTTTGTAATAAAAAAATCCCTGCATTTGCTCTATTTTAAAGATATAAAGGTCAAAATTTGTGACCTTTTGACCTCTGGTGACCTTTTCACCATAAAAATTTGCATAAAACGCAGCACAGACTTGTAAAACTCAATTAGACCGACATTTTAAGGGGTCATACAACATATATATGTGAAGAATTGCAAAGTTAGAGCAGTTACAAACTATCAATACCCCTAATTTTCTACAATCAGCTGTAAAAGTGGGCGTGGTCAAAAAGTTCATGGGGGGTATCTTCCATCCCAGTTTTTTTGCTGGCAACATCAATTTTCTGAATTGTTAGACCCAGGGCTACATGAAAATAACCATTTCCGTAAGTCACACCGGGGGTGCACTATGACCCCCACTAGCCCATGGCCTATATGCAGCAAGGTTTCAGAATCACCAGAAGGAGGGGTTGGCTCGATCTTGCTGAAAGACAAATCAGGGGCAGATCCAGGGGGGCCAAATCACCTGCAGACCCCCCCCCCCTTTTTTTTTTCTTTTTATCAGGAAATCAGCAAAATCCTTTTTGTTTTCCTTTCAGCAAATTTTTAAGTTAAAACAGACACCTGAAAAAGCTGACCGCCCCCCCCCCCCCTTTGAAAAATTCTTGATCCAGCACTGCATATCCACCTCATACACATATGGGTGTACAATGTATGGGACTACATGCATGTGGTGTGATCTTTGCTGAAAGACATATGCACCTCATACAGAGATGGGTGTATGGGACTACACGCATGTAGCATTCAAGCTCTATCCCAACATTTCAGCTTTTTCTCATATTTTGAATATAAGGGTATATGAAGAGCAGTTCTTTTCAGAAGACAGTTGTGCTGTGCTATTAATAACAGAATAAAATTGCTCATCAGTTTCATTGAAAAAGTCATGGCCTGAAATGTCTTATTGAAATTGACAAACTGATATTTGATAGCCAAAGGAGTTTGTTTTCAGATATCTCCTGTTAATGTAACACATAATATACAAAACTGAAAGGGAAAATGACTTTTTCATTTTTTTCTCCATTTCATGAGGAAACCAAGTCTGTGGCATCATATTTCAGCAGGAAATGTTTATAGATATAATGTAGAAATATCCTGTGATGAAATTTCTGTGTTATATTTTCAATAAGAATATAGAAAAGGTATATTTCATACCGTTCTTTTGTTAAACTGTGGGCGTACTCCTTGCTGATACACATATATTTGGATTCTGAATGTGGGAGTTCTTTAGTAAATGAAATGTCCATATCTATTTTTTCTTTTTTGGTGCCTGTGTTCTTATGTTGCAGCCCTAAGGCCTTATCCAGGCCAGCAATCAGTTGGATGCATCTTGCCAAAAATATCTTGTGAAAACAATACAAAAGGCTCCTATTTGGTGTGGTGTGCTATAAATGGATGAACTTGTATTTATATTAGTCCTGCCTTCATGTCTACATGAATATTTCTTTTCTTTTCTTTTCTTTTCTTTTTCTTTTTTTTTTCTTTTTTTTGTTTTTTGTTGCTTGTCATAGGACCACCTTATATTTTTTCATATTCTATCAATTATGTTGAGAAAGAAAATATTGAGGACTATACAGGGTGGCCCCAAAAGAACAGAACACTGGTGATCCTTAATTTTAGCGAGATGTATGACATTCATGTAAGGTGATAATAATTTAATATATTCAAAAGAAAAATTATTTTCCAGTAAAATGACACCAAGATCACCCATTTTGACTCATGCGTTTAGATGTTAGGGCTCATTTCACGAGGGGCAATGTCATTTTCAAAATTTGCTACTTTAGCGACAGAATTCCTGTTACTTGAAAGGAAAATCCTTCACCCGACGGCATTCAATAGAAATGGCTCCTTGCCTGAATAAACGCGTGGTTGATTTTCCTTTCATTGAAAGCCTGGAGATTATTCAGGCAGCAAGCCGTTTCTATGGAATGCCGTCAGGTGGAAGGATTTCCCTTGGTCTCATATGATTTCAGTCGCGAAAGTAGCAAATTTTTAAAATGACATTGTCTCACGGAATGAGCCCTAACATTTGAACGCATAAGCCAAAATTGATGGTTTTGGAGTCATTTTAAAGGAAAAGAAATTCTCTTTCAAACCAAATGAACAATTATCACATCATGTCATATATTTCCTTGAAATTAAGGATTGCAGGTGTTCCGTTCTTTTTTTGGCCACCCTGTACAGAGAAATAATCATTACTCAAAATAATTCATGATGAAGACATATGAATAGGAAGAAGGGAGGTATTGGAATACCCCCTTGATGTATCCGCAGTTTATATTTCATCAAATCCATGATTAAATATTCTATGGCCTGCAGTGAAAAATTCTTATAAGATATTTCTGGCCTGCCCTACTAATTCATTCAAGAACTTGTGGCTTGCTTTAGTGTTAAGTGGAAAATTTGTTTTTAGAACTACCTGATCTATTCATCATTCTTTTCTCTCCTCGTCTTAGATCTATGTGGATGGAGAGCGTGTTGTAACTCTGAGCGAAGGCAGCAGTTTTGGAGAGCTGGCTCTTATCTATGGCACCCCAAGAGCTGCTACAGTCAAGGTATCAGTTTGTCTGTTTTTGTCTCATTGTTTGTCTGTCTGTCTGTGTGTTTTTTTCTGTGTCAGGTTATGTGTTTATTTGCTTGTACATGTAAATTAAAGAATACAGATGCGTACTCAATTATGAAATCAGTGGCCCAATTTCAGTAAAGAGATTCAATTTTTTGCCTGGTACCTCCATAAGCATAATATTATGCCCATGCCCTCTTGTTGGGTGGATAGTTTTGCACTTGTAAGCTTAATTATGCTTATTTTAGTCTATGGTTGGGGTTTAAACCCAATGTTTAAGATAAAACCTTAAATTTTTGTTTTTTATTCTCTGGGAACCTTTGTGCTGCAGAATGCAGATGAAGTTTCGCAAAAATTGAAACCAGTCGATATTACATTGTGAATTGTACATTGAAATCAAGAATGGTGCTTCCTCTACCTCATATGAAGTGATGTGAGTTAACATTCCACTACCTCTTGGTTGACATTCAATCAGAAAGACAGCTTGTGAGGAAAAGTCATGAATTTGCATTTGGCCGTGTCTTGTCATGTTGAAGATATTGACTTTTCTCCAATGCCTTTTATTGAACTGCTATCTTTTTTGCAGATAAGAATGCATAAAAGAGTGGGATGATTTTTTTTGTTTATATTTACTTATATGGGTATGAATAATTTGTTTATTCCTTCAGTTATATTGAAACAAGGATAAGAAATATGGATTTTTTTTTTACATGGACTAGTTTTAAAGTCAAGGCTTCCATCAGTTTTATGTCTGACAGTGTATTGGCAGAAACTGCATTGCAGTGGCCCCTTTTAGACATTTTTTCTTTTAAATGCATTTTGAGCAAAGTGCTCTTCACACTTGCCTATGTTTCACCTGACTGTCATGTTCATTTTATGTTCAAGTTCAAGTTTGGATACATTTATTTCCAATTATTCAAATAATAAACAAGATAATAAAACAACAAGATGATATACATGTATTTTTAACAAAATATGTGACCCTTATGTCCGCTTTGCAGGCTAAGACTGATCTGAAGCTGTGGGGAATCGACAGGGACAGCTACAGACGAATCCTCATGGTAAGTATAATACAAATCTCTCTATCAAATCCTTTTCTCACTTTATAGTCAATAAGAGTCCTATCTCAAATGAATATATCAATTTGAGAAATATTTCTATTCTTTCTTTATATTTATTTTCAGTTGCTCAGGACATATCCATTGGGATCTATTAAAATCAATGGTTTCATTGATTTTTTTTTCCATTTTATTGTAGTGGCATCATCGTTGGCAAATTTGAAAATCTTTTTCTCTACCTCTGCATATTTAAGAATTTTAACCTGACATATACACATCACTGTAAACAAAAACTATGCTGAATATAGGAGATGGAGAGTCGCGTATCTTGGGATGATTACCTTTATTCAAATAATAATTCCAATTTTTAATAAATAATAATATTTTTTTAAACATGTTCTTTCATTCTCATTATGTATTTATCTACTGCTATTGATGTACTGTACCTGTGCTTTTTTTTTAATCTGGTCAAATAAATAATAGTAATAATAATAATAATTTACATTTAACATAGATAGATATTTTCATTTTCGGTCTATTTGGGGGTTTTTCAGGGGAGGGGGGTTTTTCAGGGGAGGGGGGGTCAAAAGTCTCTTTCATGCATTGGGTGGCACATCAATATGAAGGAATTGATTTTGTGTCGAAGTAGAACACGCTCTGAATTAAAGTGCGGCATTTACGTAGCCGCGCCATAATGAATGCTCTCTCAAGAAGAACACGGGTCGACATGCGGTAATGTGATACGATGATCAAGCATGGTCTAGTGTTTCATTAAAGCTAGAGGGTATTGATCGGGTGGAACCTTCAGACTCTTGAGGTGTGTGGCTGATGTTTACACAGCATTGTGACATCATCGGCATACAGGATAGTACCGTCACACGGGGCAAACCAGTGACAGGAATGTGAGTATGTGTTTGAGAGAAAGAGAGAGAGAGAGAGAGAGGGAAATGTAATCATAATGATAATAATATGCAACATTTATATAGCGCTTAATACAAATGTTTCTAAGCGCTGCATATCATTACCCTTGGTTTAGCACGGCTAGCCTGATCAGGCGCTCGAGCATTCAAGGAATTAAGACATCCGCCTCTGGCGAAACTAGAATTATTGTCCACAATCATGTAAGCCTCAATGCCGGGCCTCAATTATCATTATTGTCATTATATTCATGGCAATTGTAGGCTTGTTGTTGCAGGGTGGTGTTATGAAGATGAGTGCTAGTTTTAATAGTTACTGGTCATATTGTCTGAAGGGCATTAACTCATTTTTTTTCCTTTCCATGGGGTTTTTATGCCTCCGCCCTCCGTAGGTCGGAGGCATTATGTTTTCAGGTTGTCCGTCCGTCCGTCCGTCCCGTTTTCGTTCTCGCGATAACTTAAGAACGGTTTGACAGATCAACTTCAAACTTGGCTCGTGTATGCATATGGGAGGGACAATGATCTGATTAGATTTTGGAGTCTCAAGGTCAAAGGTCAAGGTCATAGAGGTAATAATACACATAAAAATGGCTTGTTCTCGTGATAACTTAAGAACCATTTAACAGATTGGCTTCAAACTTGGCTCATTTATGCACATGGAAGGGACAATGATCTGATTAGATTTTGGGGTCACAAGGTCAAAGGTCAAAGGTCATATAGGTAATAATACACATAAAAATGGCTTGTTCTTGCGATAACTTAACCATTTGACCGATCAACCTCAAACTTAGCACATGTATGCATATGGGAGGGACAATGATCTAATTTGATTTTAGGGTCTCAAGGTCAAAGGTCAAAGGTCATAGAGGTCATTATATACATGAAAATTGCTTGTTCTTGCGATAACTTACCAACTCTTGTGACGGTTCATCTCCAAACTTGGCTCACGTATGCATATGGAAGTCTCATAATTGTCTCATTAGATTTGGGGGTCACAGGGTCAAAGATGTCATTTTATACATGAAAATGAAAAAATCAACATAACTGTGCCATATATTTCCGATCTGGCAATTGCAGAGGCATAAATTTGGACCGCACGCGGTCGAGGATTCATCTAGTTTATTTTCAAAACAAATTCAATCATAATTATACAGGATATCCATCAATTTTATACAAGTACACTGTAGTTAAATAGATGACTTCATACATAATGGCTAAACAAAGATGATGATAATCATCACGGCCGAAAACATAGTGGCATATAAAAACAACAATGGCGTTAGCTCATTTGCTTTAACATTAGTTAATGCCCTTCTGGCTCTGAACAGATGATATGCACTACCTCTACATACAGGGTAATTTGCCAATCTTTCACCGTTCTTTGGCAATCTCTGATCAAATGGCATAAATGAGTTTCCAGACATTTCTAATTATGTTTCAATTCTGGTTTTTGTATACATGTATGATATATTTCATGGGCATAAACTCCACGCAACAAATACCTGTTTTTTTTCAGAGAATAAGATTCCAGCAAATCATTGTCCAAACATCCTGCACAATACCTAAACTCTTTAGCAGTACCTGCTACACGCAGCATGGAGAAATTTAAAGAATGTCATTGATTGACATAGTTCTTCAATTTACCTTTCCATTCCATATACCTCAGTGTATTGCTGTGTATTGCTGTATACAAAGAGATGAGGATCAGTCTTGTGTGTATTTTTATTGTTTGTGGTTTTGTTAAGATATGTTCATTTATAAAGACAACTTTTTACTTTGTTTGGTGCGGACGACCAATTAACTTCATGGTTATACAAATGATTTATACTCTGGTTTTTACAAAGAAAATCAAAATAACCTTTTAATAATACACCACAGTTTTTAAAGTGATTACACAATGGCAAACAAAATTTTGATATATGATCGAGAATAGAATTCTAAGAAAAATGACATTAAAAATATGATGATTTTCAATCAAAATCATTGCATTTTGGCTAATTTTTTCATGAAAAGTTATGAGCTGACAAAAAAAAAAAATGAGTATGAGGTATGACGTAAAAGTGGGTACCCAGCTTCGCGCATTGCAGTTGTGCTACGCGCTAGACTGTACAACATGTATTATACCTTGCGCGCATTTTGCTAGAAGTACGCGACAAGGTACCCACTTTGACGTCATTTTGACGTCAAAGTGGGCACCCAGTTGAAACTGGGTCACAGCTGAGGGGTCAAAAATATCCTGAAATCTTACCACATTTGGGGGTTTCCTTGGCAACAGGACTTTAAAAAAAAATTCAGACAGATGATTCTCTACTAATAAAATCATGCTCTTTTAAATGAACTAACATTGTTTCAGCATTGGGTACCCCCTTTAAGGAGTAGGCTGATGTTTTCAGTGACATGACACCCATGTGGAGAAAGAATTACAGACCAAGGAAGAAGAGTTTTGAATTGTTAATGCTGTGTGCCTCTAGAATGGCCAGTCTAGCGGAAATGTTGATGAGTGATGATATAGTGGAATTTGTCACTTTGTTTCATCCTTCTTCTTCTATGTGGGGCTCTTCAGCTTCATTTTGTAAGGGTACTGTAGGAATAGAGTTCATTCTTAAGCATCCTACTTTTATTATGTGAATTCCTTCAAAGGCAAAAGGGTTCCCATTCAGTATGTACTGCACATACAGTTTTTATGGACATAAAATTACGTACTGTATAAGCTGAAATTTTTGCGGTGGTTTTATCACCAATCGTGAATTTAACAACACGCGAAAATATCCACACGTAAATAGCTCTCGCTCGTCATCGGCGCATTGTTACCATTGCCATGCATGCGCTATGTGGAAAGTGCCCAGCAGTCCTCCCTGTGTATGTTCATGTACATCACAACACACAGAGAAATTCTCACTCACCACAAGTTAGTTCTGTAGTCACCTCTTAAACCCCTATAAGAAGCCAAATTCTGCTACCAAAAATGTGGAATCAGTGCCATTTTTCCAAAGCATGCGGGGCCTTAGCAGCATGGTAAGTAAGAGAGCCGAAAATGCGCCATAAATCAGGAAATCAGGGCTTTTGTGACGGCTTTTTTGTTTATCGCAAGCTATGAGTGTGATGGTATTGGAAAAAAAAATCGAAAAACAAATCCTCCGGATCTGCTGATACGGCTCTTTCATGTAGAAATAAGTTTACTGCAAGTCCCGTCTTGCTACTGCTCTTGCGCTTGCGAAATCAACGACTCGCGAAAATGTCTGTGAGCCTGTGATTCGCGAATATATTGGCTTATACAGTATTTATTCCTTAAACTATTGATACCCTAGCCTAGTGGGCAGCAGGATAAGCAAAAAATTTTTATGCCTCCGCCCACCGTAGGTGGTTGCCGGAGGCATTATGTTTTCGGATCGTCCGTCCGTCCGTCCGTCCGTCCCGTTTTCGTTCTCGCGATAACTTAAGAACCGTTTGACAGATCAACTTCAAACTTGGCTTGTGTATCCATATGGGAGGGACAATGATCTGATTAGATTTTGGAGTCTCAAAGTCAAAGGTCAAGGTCATAGAGGTAATAAAACACATAAAAATGGCTCGTTCTCGCGATAACTTAAGAACCATTTGACAGATTCACCTCAAACTTGGCACAGGTATGCATATTGGAGGGACAATGATCTGATTAGATTTTGGGGTCACAAGGTCAAAGGTCAAGGTCATAGAGGTAATAAAACATATAAAAATGGCTCGTTCTCGCGATAACTTAAGAACCATTTGACCTATCAACCTCAGACTTGGCACAGGTATGCATATGGGAGGGACAATGATCTGATCAGATTTTGGGGTCACAAGGTCAAAGTTCAAGGTCATAGAGTTAATAAAACACATAAAAATGGCTCGTTCTCGCGATAACTTAAGAACCATTTGACCTATCAACTTCAAACTTGGCACAGGTATGCATATGGGAGGGCAATGATCTGATTAGATTTTGGGGTCTCAAGGTCAAAGGTCAAAGGTCATAGAGGTCATTATCTACATAGAAATGGTTCGTTCTTGTGATAACTCAGTAACCATTTGACGGTTCAACAAACTTGGCTCATGTATGCATATGGAAAGGGCAATGCTCTCATTAGATTTGGGGGTCACAAGGTCAAAGTTCAAGGTCAAAGATGTCATAGTATAAATGAAAATAAATCAACATAAAGTGCCATTTATTTCTGATTTGGTAATGGCGGAGGCATAAAGTTCAACCACACGTGGTCGAAGATTCATCTAGTTTTTTTTAAGTTTATTAAAATTTTCTTTTAAACAAAATCAAAGACAGTTATATAACCTTGCCAATAACCAGAGGATCCAATACAATACCGGATTGTACAATTCATACTGAAAAAGCCACTGTCATCTTTTGGAGTGTGCAAATGGACTCTTGGGGGAGAGAAAAAAAAACAGAGAAAGAGAAGGGGAGCAAATATTTCCTTCCTTGCTCCTGAACAATGATTACTATACTTTGATATCTGAGTCATGGTTTTTGTTGTGTTTTTTTTTAAGTTTGCTTAAAAATTAATGAGTAAGTTTCCATTATTTCTTAGTTTGAAAAGTTACATAATAAGATAAAACCTTAAATTTTTGTTTTTTATTCTCTGGGAGCCTTTGTGCTGAAGTTGAATATGATTGGATAATTGTTTTTTTTTTCCTCCTGCTTACAGGGAAGTCAAGTGCGCAAGAGGAAGATGTACGAGGAATTCCTGACTAAGGTTTCTATTCTTGGTAAGTCAACTGCCCATTTCTCTCAGGGCCCATGAATGACTGATTCAGTAAATGTGAATAAATGATTTAATGAGCAAACGACTTCATGAAACAAGGAAATGAATAAGTAAATGAATGAGGGTGGAACTAAACTATAAGATAGTTGAGGGAAAAAAGCACATCCTCAAACTAATGATATCAGACAAGAATGGATTGGCTTAGGGGTGTTTAGATAGATAACATATATCATTATGATGCTGTCAGAATGTCAGATCATATGGTTTGTGTATTTACATTTTTTGAAGATTGTAAACAAAGAATTATCTATATTGCCTATATATAAAGTCCCCAGTTTTCTGTGATTCACAAAACGGAAAAATTTAACAGAATTCGGGAAGAACACGGAATTCATGGCATGTAATGGTAAACGCGATTTTTTAGGTCCAAAAATTTGAATTACGAAAAATACAGCAGAAAACATGAAAAACAAAGCAAAATCCAATAAAACAAAACCGTGCATCAGCTGAAAATCTGGATGAAACCTGTTTGCAGTGTTTGGCGAATGTCCATGAAGCTTCAATTGCGTCTGCATGTAGGCCTATACTGCTTGCAGTGCATATATATTGGGGTAACTTACATGTTTTGGGTGTGTGTGTTTTTTTTTTTACTTATTTACAATTGCTTTGTCATATGTCTTGTACATGTCACTGAAGAACACAGAATTTGAAGTTTAGAACACTGAAGAACACGGAATTTGCATTTTAGAAAATGGAAAACTGGGGACTCTACATATATAGAGTGGAAGTTGTTTGTTTATTTTTTTGGTTTTTTTTGGGGGGGAGGGCATTGAATACCATCATGTCCTTGGTAAATGTAATCACTTAAAATGAAAACAGTATGCATTGATCATGAGAACCAGTAGTTATGTCACTTAGGTTGAACTGACAGTCTACATAGATTTCACTTAGAGAAGTATATCTCAGAAGGAGATATATATTTGAGGAGAAAGATTACTGTTAATTCTTGACTCATTATTCTCTTGTAGAAAACCTTGACATGTGGGAGAACCTAACAGTGGCCGATGCTCTGGAACCGGTGCAGTTTGACGATGGTGAGAAGATTGTTGTCCAAGGAGAGCAGGGAGATGACTTCTTCATGATCATTGAGGTATGCAGACCTAGATCTCTACAGCTCATTCAGATATCCAGTGGAAAGCCCATTTGGAAAACTTAATAGTGTTCACATACTGTAAATGCAGAAATATTAATTCATATTAATTTTCATGGATTTTCAGCAAAAAAATTTCAGCTAATATTAGCACGATGTTATATGTGTTGAAATATCAACTCAGATCTTGCACTTTTGCGAGTGAGCAATTGTGCAGCGCAAATTTAAGAACCCGTGAATGTGTCGCTCAGTGCAAAAAATTAATCACGCAAAAATAACAGCATTTACAGTATGGTAACTGCACCACTGTGGAGAGAAACTGAACTAAATTGAAATAATTTGTGGAAATTAACTGAACTGAACTTTATAATTAAACATACATTAGCATGTCTACTCCAAAGAAAAGGGAGTTTTGCCAAGAGTTACACCGACAAACTCGTGACGTCATATTTCGCGCTGAGTTTATAAGAATGTGATTGGTCCAGGTTTTGCTGCCAGATAGCAAAAAAAAACATGCCTCTTGCCTTGGCAGACCTTTTCTTTGCCGCCTCATATCCCATTCATTTGTACACATTGAAAACGTCAAAGTTTACCAAGTGGGTTTCCACTTCATATGTACCATTCTGATGAACTTGCTTTGCAGTCGATGGAAGTCCCAAAACGTCTGCCGGCAAGATGGAAGTTAAAGATGCCGAGTGAGAATTGGAAAACTACATTAGATAGGAGACGGGATATAGATGACACATATTTGGCTCTAGTTGGTTTTGCTAAAAATAAAACTTAAAACCGTGCTAAATATTAAATGAAATTAGTCAGAGTACTAAACTGAATACTGACATTAACTTTCTCCTACCTATTCTCATGTGTAGAGAGAGAAATGATTATGATGGAATAAAGATTGTACTAATTGTACATACTAGTATAGATTTTCTATGTTAAGCCCACCACACACTATACGATCCGACTGCAACCTGATTTTGGAACAAATAGTATTTTGCATTAAATATGAATGTTTAAACAAATGCAATTATCTTATTTGAAGTTCACAATGAAAGGAATACTAAAATAGAAAAGTTTTAGTTAACTGCAAGCCTTGTGGTTGTAGTAAAGGCAGAATCGGCTTCAAATCGTAGCCAATCACAAGATTGCTATGACGTCACAACGATTCGGGACTGAGTTTGCTTTAATTCCTACAGGGAGGCTCGCAATAGGCCCGGTTTTCGATTTTAGTATTCATACGACTATTCGGAACTTTGATTGTTAAGATTTTACATGTTTGAATGTTCATATCAAAAGCTAGCCTATAACAATTTTTTCTTTTCAAAATTGGATTGCATATGGATCCCATAGTGTGCGGTGGGCTTTACAAGGATTGTTGTATTTTAAGTCTTCTGCCTCATTTCAATTCTTCTTTTCCATTCAGGGTCAAGCTGCTGTTCTGCAGCGTCATGGCAATGACTCGGAATTGATTGAAGTTGGCAAGCTAGGACCATCAGATTACTTTGGTAAGACTAGGCCTATTCATTTATTTGGGGGGTTTATGATGAAAAGAAACACACATTTCTTGTGAAGTTGGTGGAATGTTTAATGCCATTTTTACATGATCACCTGAAGTGATCAGGCTTTTGTTTGATATTTTGGAAAGATTAAATCATTCAATCTATGTTAATCGTGGATTGAACATTTGTTATCTCATTGCGTCACATTTAACAACAACTTTCCTTGTTTTGCACATTGATTTATTACGAATTTGTGTATCTTGCCGAAGTAGGTTTTTTCCCACAGGGTTGTATTCAGAGATATATATGAAAGATGACATGTTTTGCAGAAGAAAATGCTGCTTTGAAAGAAAATGTTCAAATCATGCTAATGTTTTTCATTTCATTGTCTTCTTTCTCAAACTAGGTGAGATTGCCTTACTGCTAGACCGCCCTCGTGCTGCCACTGTTGTAGCCCGTGGCCCATTGAAGTGCGTCAAACTGGACAGACAGCGCTTCGAGCGTGTGCTTGGACCTTGCCAGGAGATCCTCAAGAGGAATATCTCAAGCTACAACAGCTTTGTTCAGTTGTCTGTATAGATCTCCTTTTTTCAGCTCACCCTCTCTCTCCCCCTCCCTCTTTCTCTCCTCCTCTGTCTCTCCCTTTCTTTCTCCATCTCTTTCTGATCGTCTATAGATCGATCCGGCTTATCGTTGAGGGCAGCAGATGATCCACCAAAACTGCGGTGTTCCCATAGAGTTAGTGTGCAGTGCATTTCTGCGGCGTCTTGCAGCTTATGTAGCATGTAAAGATCATAAAGCGTGCGCTTTATGATCTTTGGCAGCGCAGAGTAGAGAAATCCATTCCCAACCAAAGAGTTACATACGCACTATGATACGCACTAAATTGGGGACACCGCAGTAATGGCACTGCCCACATATCATTTCTGGGACCGGTCTATAAGCTATCTTCCCTCTTCCTTGCTCATCTTCTTATATCTCCCTCCCCATTTCTCAGTCACTCTCTCCTTCACTTTCCCATGACTTCTCTATATCTTTCTCTCTGTCTCTGTCTCTCTCACCCCCTTCCCCCCCCCCCTCCCCCCCTTCTCATTTGTCCTCCCTGCCAGAATGATGGAGACATTTGTCATCTACATGGTACTGTAGATCTTCAAAAAAGAGTGAGATAGAGGGCGCATCATAGGAGTTCTTCAATATCACATTCTGGGGGCTTGACACTAACTTTATCGCAGGGTGTCAGAATTGAAATTTTAGCATATGCCTACTGATCTCTCTGTAATTTTCTACATTTGGGAGGTCCAGAATTCAAAGTTAGGGGCCAATGTGCACCAACCCCCAGATAGTGTTGAGCACTCTGTATTAATTTATAAGCATTGTTACTAATGTAGCATTTGATACAAAGAGAATAGTAAATCAGCAGTGAAATGCTATAAACATGCTTGAATAGAGAGATTGGAATTGCATTTGACCAAGCAGCATTTGGTCACCGTCATGATTGGAGAGAGCTGGGGACTTTGCTTTGTGCTGTACTACTTGTATTCCCATTTCTAAGATGTCATATAACTCTTCTTCATTTTTTGCGAAGACAAAATGAGAGTGAGCTTGATGCTACATGTATTGGGGTAGACAGAATTCTTCATTTACACTGCAAATCAGTCAGGTTACTGCTCTGATTGGTTATTGCAGATAAAGGGTATACATTTTTTAGCAAGGATATACTAGGTTGCAGACTTCTGTTTGTAGGGGGAGAGTATCATCACATGCCACAAGGCTGCCATGGAAACTAGTCACTGTCAGCAGTTTGCCAAAATACTATTTTCTTTGGGATTTCTACACTGCTGGCAAACAGGATCATTTTCTATGCACCTCGGGCATTCTTAATCTGATCTCATGTTTCAAAGATGAATTATATAGAGAATGAGAGAAACATCAGATAGTCATTTATCACCTTGGATGTGTTTGGATGAAGCCTGTTTTATGAGGAGTTGCAGTTAATTTTTATCTCTAACAGCTTAAAACAACCAATGGGTGACTATCACCCATTGTTAAATTGTGATGAATATCAAATCAAGTTTCTTCAAATCGTACCATTGGCACCGTCTTATAAAAGAGATTTTAATTATTTAAAATGATTGTAGTCTTTCACTCAATCCCCAACTTAACAAACTCCTATCTCTTTAATGCATAGTTAAGGTTTGCCATCAGTTTGAATCAGTCATGATTGTTTTTAAGACATGGCCCTCGTTTACATGTTATATTAAATCCTGTAAATGAGTCCTAATGGACTGGGAAGTTTAAGCACATCAACTTCATCTACGTTCATTCCCCAAAAGTACTTCATAATGAAACCTGAATTGTGTCTATTTGCAAGTGGTTTAAAAAGGGAGAGCATTTTGGAAGCTTATAGGTTTGCAACATGAGGACATGCTATTCCCTTGTGTATTTTTTGTGTACGTATTTTAAGCTGAATGAATTGTAGCAGTTAGAGAGATTAGAATATCTAGGTGACTCTAGATGACGACTAGACAAATTCCTTATTTATTGTGATTCTTTGCCCGTTATCCAGTACGAAGAGACTGTGCTGCGATATGCAAGGCTTAGCTCTCGAAAGCACCACAAGCCTAATGAATGCAGAAAGGGCTTTTGTTGGACCCTGTATATGTACATAATTGACATTGTCTATTCATTAGTCATTGGTGCTGTGTGTTATATGAGATGGGGAGAAGGAATCGCTAACGTACAAACTATTTGCTCTTGTAAATTTGAAGAGGATACATACTTGCGTATGGTTTTCATAACTCCTCACATATATATATAGCCAATGCAACTGTCTGTTTCAAATGTGTAATGTCGTAGGTTCAAGAGTTCATAACTTTCATGGGTACTGATGAAAGATTATTTTAGTGGATTTATGACCAACTCTTTCTCTCCCTCTTAGTTCTCTATTTCGTCATCTCGTTGAGTTTTTTTTTTGTTACGGTAATATTCCCAAAGAAACTGGCTACTATGTACAAAGTCGTGATCTTCTTTGACGTCAGGTCAGCAAGGTATATTAAATGCTTGTAAAAGACAAATACTGCCACAGTTGTATGGTTTTCATGTCACTTTAATTGAAAACGTGTCTTTGGATATATATATATATATACAATTTTTCATGGTACATTTGACACAGTACAATATATCTGCACATACATTTCTGAAATTCAGTATGCAGTGATAAGGGAGAATGATAAGAGCAATGTTTTGAAGGATCACCATTCATGCAGGGCAATCTAAACATATTTTTCAATATGTTGCTTCTGCATTTTCTGTTTTTTCAAGCATGTGGGTGCTTTTTGCATTAGATGATCAAACACGTACATTAAACGCATACATCATTTAGACATTATTGAGTACAGGATGTCAAGGGTGTTAAGTTTACTTTTCTTGCTTTTCTCATGTATCAGATAAGTGGTGTGCTTTTATCATTGTTTCTATGTCGAAATTCCAGAAAAACCTTTTGAAATGTACAAGTACTTGTCTTTTTAAATACCCAAAGCTTGTATATAGAACCTTGTGTAGTTAGAACTCCCCATAATTGTCAAAAATATCTGTCATTGTTTAGGTCATTATAAATAAAGCACCAAAAAGTCTATTTGATATGATTACATTTTTAAATTGTCTATTATTTGATATGTTTTCTTTGATTTTTATTTATCATGCCACCATTGAAGAGGATTATGGGTAATTCTTTTGAATTACTGTATTTCTTTTTTTTTGTTTCTTCTTTTTTTCCCTTGCACAATAGATTGTTTATAGATATATGAAAGAGCATTACTTATTACATCACTGTGTGTTGTCTTTTCTGTAGAGGTATACCCTGAAAACATATTGTTCTGTGAAATTATACTCTACTAAACATTAAATTTAATGAAAGGTGGTGTCTAAAGAAATGACTGGTCTCATGGTAATTTTGTTGTTGTTATTGTTTGCTTGAGAGAAAGAGGAAGGAGTGAAGAAAAAGGGTTAGAAGGAAGGAGAGAGTAAGAAAGAGAGAGAGAGAGAGATGGACAGAAGGGGAGAAAGAGATATATATATATATATATATATGCAGATTATGAGACTGAGAGGGATAGAGAAGATAAGAGTATATGAATAATGAGGTGATAATAATTGGGTTCATATTACCAGTCTGGTCGCTTTACCATTGGAAATAGGGGGGGGGGGGGGTTGTGGTTGTAAGCCCAAATTTGCTGACTTTTACAGCATAGTCACCTGTGTTCAAAATTTGCCGACAAGAAATAAAGCGGATGTTTAGGTTTCAAAATGTGAGAAAGATATTTGTATCCCCCCCCCCTCCCGTTAAAAAATATACTTTTTAATTTTTTTATTTGGGGGGGGGGGTATTTGCTGAATTAAAAAAAAGCATGTTTGGTGTGAGAGCTGTGAAAAAGCAATGTACTATTTTAGAACTGTTAAGAATTGATGATTTTGTCGTTTTATTAGAAATATGAATAGTTATTATGCTTGTTGAGTAGGTTCATCATCTTTTTTTTTCAATATAACATTTCTTGATATGATTTCTTTGTGGAAAAATGCAGATGACCAAATATGCTTCGCCGAAAAAAAATTATGAAGCAAAAACAAACACACCCAAGTAACCAAACAAACGAAAACAAAAACAAGTTAATAAAAAAATTTAAAAAATTAAAAAGCATTCATCACGTGCACCTCCGGTGGGACTCGAACCCACAATCCCCGGTTTAGGAGACCGATGCCTTATCCATTAGGCCACGGAGGCAGATGCTCCTGATGTGTTCTGCTAAATATCTAGTTTGTTAAATGATGTACCATCTGGCAGCGTGTCATGCATGGTCATCTTGGCTTGCATTCATCATGAATCTAATTAAAATGTCTCTACTCCATGAATTATGAATATCACTACACGGATTCTATTCCGAAGACTTTCATCGCAGAGGAAAGTCTAAGGAGACCCTTGGACAAGTCACCCCGGAAAGATACTTCTTAGGACCTTTACCACCAAGAAGTTTACCATGGACAACTTTCCTTTTATGGGGGGGGGGGGGGGGTACTCGCCTAATACAGTATACAGGGGTGTGCCCTCTAGTGGGTCGCTTTTTCGTAAGAAATCACTAAACATGCAGTACTGTTTTGAGCCGGAAAATCCCTAAACATGCCCCCACTTTTTTAAACATGGGTAACTTTATTGCTCAGAGTGATATTCTGGCCCATATTGTGGCTAAAATACACAACCGAGTCAAATCCCTAATAATGGGTACACATTTCTGCCAAAATGACCCTTAAAATTGGTACGGTTATGGAGGCTTCAGAGGTACACCCCGGCGAACCAAATCTGAGTACCCCCCCCCCCTCCCCCCACCCCCGGGGTCTATCATACTTGTATGATGGCGATGGAAATTAACCCCTGCCAAATGTCTATATTGTAATCCAGTGTTAGGATGGATGGATGGATGGATAGATAGATAGATAGATAGATAGATAGATAGATAGATAGATAGATAGATAGATAGATATCTTTCTTTCCAACTAAGAATAAGATGAGCCAGGGCGGATGCAGGGGGTTTTTTTAATGGGGAATGCACAATAAATATGCCAACAATAAAACTTGACCCTGAATCATCAAACAAAATACATGTATCTTTGCTTTACCCCTGCCACCTTTCATTCTTTATTCTAATATTTTGATTTTGTAACTCTCGAAATGACTATATTTCTTTCATGTATTTTTTCCTTTTCTTTTGTCTTTCTCGCTCTCTTCAAGTGCTTTCCCCTCTCACCCTTCCTCTCTCTCCCACCCTCTCTCCTCTCTCTCTCTCTCTCTCTCTCTCTCTCTCTCTCTCTCTCTCTCTCTCTTCCCACCGTATATGGTATAAAGAAAATTTAAAGAAACTTACTTTTTTATTACTTTTGCTTTATTTTTGCTATTTCTAGATATTGTTGGCGAAATCGATTTCAAAGAGCATTGTTTTCTTATCAGTGATTTAATCTTATGCCATGCACTCTATCAATATGGTTTTCAATAAACTTATTAATACTGTAACATTATTTTCTTTTAATTTTTCTCTATCATGCTATTCATCCCTCACATGCCTCACCCGAAAAAAACGTGGCATCGATAATGATCACTAGTTTTGTAGCTCATTCTTAAGTATATAGGCCTAAATTAAGGGTATAGAAATGACCTTTCAAGTCTCATCCAGTTCCAGGAGTGCACATTTTATAATTCAATTTGAAATGAAATTAAAACATTTTGTTTCAAAAACACTTTGAAGCAATAATTAACTTTTTAAAAAAGCAGTTAGAATAATTTCTCAATACATCACATCATTAACCCCCGTATTCAAGAATTGCATCGTCTTTATACTTCAGATTACAAATGAGAAATTAAGGAATTCAGAATCCATAATAGATCATAGCAGTTCAAAATGAATTTATCTTTTAAATGCCACCCGTTGACTGCCTTTCCAATCATCCGTTACTGTTATGGGTTAAAAGGAGCCTCTTCCAGATGAGTGTTGTTGTCCCGGACCACGTTGCTCGAAGCGGACACCAAACTCCGGAGGGAACAGGACAAACGAGTCATCCGCGGGAGTAAGGTAGGGCTCCACGGGAGACATGTTGTATTTCAGGATCAGATTCACGATCGTCTTAAAGATGGTCCTACGCGCAACTTGCTCGCCGGGACAGGATCTTAATCCTAGATTTGAAAATAACAAAGTTGTAGAATAATGTTAGAAAAAGGGAACCACAGGAGTCGATCATAGGCGGCGATCCCGGGGGGGGGGGGGGGGGGGGGACGTCTCCCTCCCCCCCCCCCCCCCCACCCCCGATTTTTTATTTCTGGGGGTTAGTCCCCCCCCCCTCCCTCGATTTTTAAAGCTTGATATTTTTATTTTTCTATTTTGAGCGACGTGAACAAAATGAAATAGCCTATATAAGCCTATACCATTTAAACATCTTATAGGCCTAGAGTGTATTTTGATGCACAATAAGGCTTCTTTATACAAGAAGCGGTTATTTTTCTCTCTCTCGCAAAATGAAAAAAAAAGTATGTAGATGTGCGCAGGCGGGTGACGGGGTGTGAATACTCGAGTAACAAATTTCGGCAAATTTCGATCACCCCCTTCCACTCCTCGAAAAAGATTTTCGTCGATGACCTTCGGTGTTTCCATAGGGTGTTTTCGTCCCCCCCCCCCCCCCCCCCCACTCGTTACCTCCAATCGCCGCCTCTGGTGTCGATCCAGGGAGGATGGGGGATATACCCCCTCCCCCTTACAGGTGTAGAGATGGCCTGTATATATTATCATCCTCCATTAGTTCACCGTGAAAGAATGACGTTCCTGTTTGTTTTTTTTTAATCTGTTTCAGAATATAGGCCTGCTTGTACTCTACTAACGAACTTTCATAAATAATTGATATCCTCAACCTTTGGTTTGTGCCGTCTTGTGTAAATTGCTAAATTTGATTGGAATAAAAAATCATTTTAGTATGATACACTGCAGTGATGACCGAAATCAAAAATTCAAAGAAAATTATGGAATTAAGCATTTAGTAATTCTCATTAAATCACTCTCAAAATAATGCTCTGAAATGTAATTTTTATTGAGGAGAATTTTAAAAGTCCCTACCGTCATGACCGTGGGAAGAGAATTAGGGGCATGTATATTTTATCATCCTCCATTAGTTCACCGTCAAAAATGACGTTCCTCTTTGTTTTTTAATCTATGTTTCAGAATAGGCCTACTTGTACTCTAATGAACTTTCATAAATTGATATCCTTAACCTTTGGTTTGTGCCGTCTTGCGTAAATGGCTACATTTAATTGGAATAAAAAATCATTTTAGTATGATAAACTGCAGTGATGACCGAAATCAAGAATTCAAAGAAAATTGTGGAATTAAGCACTTAGTAATTCCCATTAAATCACTCTCAGATTCTCTGAAATGTAATAATTATTTGAGGGGAATTTTAAAAGTCCCCATACCGTCATGACCGTGGGAAGAGAATTCAGAAAAAGCCAGACGAGCTCCTTTCATCTACCACTCAATAGAACATCGTTTGCTCAAAAGACATTTGTTTTTACAGGTCCCAAACTGTGGAATTCTCTTCCAAATGATATTATAAAATGCAATTCAATACAAATTTTCAAAAGGAGACTTAGAAGCTTTCTTTTGAATAGCTACTAGTTAACTGCATTTCCCAATCGAATATAATTTGTAGCGTGACTTTGTGCAATTTTGATATTTGTGATACCTTGATTGTTTTTTATGTATATATTTATCATTGTTTTGCGTCTTAAAATGATTTTGTAATTATTGCATCAGTTATTTTTACTGGGGTTTTTTTTTTTAATATAAAATGGTAGTTCATAATAATGACTTTTAATAGGGGGCCTACAATTACTTACAAGCACTGCTTTTTAGTCGACCCTCCTTCCCTTTCATTTTTTTTTAATTCATTGTATTGTGCAAGTTGATCTATATATATGTTAATTTGTGAATATGTAAAATGTACCATTATTGTAAATATGAAAAAATGAAAGAGGAAAAATAAATGAATTGAATTAGGGGCCTACACCTCCCCCCCCCCCCCCCCCCCCATCCTCAGATAAACAGACTGCCAACCTGGCCGCTGCCGACGGGTAGACAATATTCACATCAACCGAATAATTTTATTTATTTTGTTGTTGTTGATTTTTTAAGTTTTGCATTGTTTACTTTTCGATGCGTTCTGTGGTTTATGCATATGAAAGAAAAGATAGGACAGATTATGAATAACTAGGCAATACAATACTTGTGTGAATATCAACACTTCTAATATGTCTGAGTTATTTCTTTATATTACGTTGCATCAGTGACATGAATGATGTTGATGCGACTTACCGACAGAAAATGGGGTGACCCGACTGGCTTTGTCAGAGTCGAACGTCAGGTCCTCGCTATCGTCGTTGCGTTTCAAGAATCGTGTGGCATTGAAGACTTGTGGATCCTTCCAAGCAGCAGGATTGTTGTGCATGGCCCATAGGTTAGGCATAACCGTGGATCCCTTTCTGATGTCATAATCGCCTATCTTCGTGTCATCCGATGCCACCCGACCAACTCCCAGTGGGGCAACGGGGTAAAGGCGAAAGGACTCGGTGACGAAAGACATCAGTCGCGGAAGACTGAAACGATCGTCGTACTGGACGTCGACACCAAAGTCGTTAATTTCCTTACGAAGCTAATATAAGGGAGACACATAGAGTATCAAAGATTGATAGTATCATGTCTTTACTATGCACTTTAGGGTGGATTCGGGATTGCATATATAATGGGAGTATTCTGGACGGCACACTATGATCTTCGATGTGAATCGGTATAACGAATTAAGTTTACAAAATGATACAATTTAAAAAAAAATTCTGAAGTAAGCCTAAGTGATAGCACAACTCGAAGTTGTGTTATGAATAATCTCAAAACCATGTAGTTGTTGCAATCAGGAGTCACCCTTTGTATTCTACAATAATTCTAATGAATGACTGGTTCTGAATACATTCCAACTTTTACCTCTTCTTGAACTTCCTGATTGGTAGCCAGATGGTAAATATTCCAGCGGATGGCCTGGGGAAGGGAGTTAGAGCTAGCGTGAAATAAGTCGAGCACGAGACGCCAGCCATCCTCCGGTTGGGCGATAGATGTCTCGAGGTTCGTGATGTAGTCGCTGTACAGTCGTACGAGGCTCGCCTTGCGTTTCTCGTTGATCCTGGACTCATCACCACGGTCCTTGACATATGCTGCGAAACCTTCCATCTGCAGCAATAAAACATCACCAATTTTTTTCCCCAATACGTTTTGAAAGTTTTTATAAGAAGTGCAGCTTTCTGAGAACAATGAAATGTGTTTAACTATTAAAAAAAAAAACACCTTGTAATCATGCGTGTAAATGCACACAATTTTTTTTTGAGGGGGGGGGGGGACTGATGGAGCTGACCTCTCTCGTATGGATATTACCTTAGCCTTTTTCTGCAGAAGGGCAAAAGAAGATGTTTGATTTGATTTGATTTGTTTCATTTTTCCGTTTCACAGTAAGAAATGTACAAAACATTTTATATAAATTCAGTAATCTCGTAATTACATAACTGATATAATGAAACAACATTGTAAAATAAAAAACAGGGTTACTGGGGAACTGAACGAAATAAGGGTGACCTGACTGAAAAAAAACAGTAAAACAGAGAGGTAGGCTAAAAAGCAAAGCTTGTATTGTGTAAGCCCCTGAAACTTAGTTATGCTTACGGTCAAGAGCGTAACATAATACAGACGTGTTTTTTCGTCTGTTTCAGAAACGGATTTTGATTTACATCTTTTTGTCACACCGTGGGCACTGACGAAGAGTGTGACTTCGCCTTTCATTTTTGAGAGCTATGCTCCGTTTTCTTTTAAAATCTATGATTTTATTTTTTATGGCATTCTACTACCAACTCTGATTCCTATATATGTATATATATATATATATATATATATATATATATATATATATATATATTGCATAATATTATTACATTAATGATATTATACATAATCTTATGTTGAAATGATATGAAATTCATCAAAATAGATTGTCAAATGCAGATGCAAAAAGTACACATTGAATTAGGAGGCGTGCACGATGACTTAGTGATAGCAGGGGCCTCGTAACAGGTCCCTCGTAGGTGCGTTAGTGCCCTCTGGTAAAGCATTACTCTTTTTTTTTTTTTTTTTTTACCAAATCCCTATAGGGGTGGACCTATAGCTACCGGCCCGCGAATTTCTTAAACCTGGCATAAATATGCTTTCTTAGCAACTTTAGATTTGTATACCATCAACCATAATACCGCCAACTGCCGGATCTATCACACCGGCATGACATGCCGAGTGTCTACTCGTATCGGGTAGATTTACTCACACAGTATCACCCGCCTCGCATCCATACAATTAAGGGGGCAGATCTTTTGCAGTTGCTGGACCGAATCTTTTGGAACAATCTCCCATAAACATTCGACAGGCACCCGATTTTGCAAATTTCAAATCCACACTTAAAGCCCACCTTTTCCGCCTTCCTTAATTATGATTAACATTTCATTGACCTATTTTGTTGATTGTAATACTTGCTAGTCATGTTTACATGCATGTATATTATTACTTTGGTATTGATATATTTTGTTATATTTCAAAATGTGCAGCGCATAGAGAATTGAATGCTTATTATGCGCTTTATAAATTTATCATTATTATTATCATTATTACTTTTAACCAGTCCGATACTAAATAGGATAACAATCTTGCCAAGTTAACATCTATTATAAGTAAATCAGCCGTGACAACTAAAGTGAGTTTACTTTTCGGTAGACCGTGCCAGAGGATCCCGTTTTATTTTCCTCTTTAAAATTCAAAGGTGATTTGTTGAAACCCTAAAGTCTCCTTCTCTGTGCTGCGATACTCCTGTTTTCATTCTGAGATGCGATGATAATGACTATAGGCCTACTACTCACTTCTTCGGCATATCTTAGTGCTTCTTGGACCGGATTGAGGAATCCCAAGGTTGGATAGAACAGAACTTCACTGATGGCCTTGATATTCGCCAAGAGGGATCCTTTGGTAAAGTCGTATTCCTTCGTTTCATTGAAGGCGATGCGGTGCAGGACATCTTGGAAGTAGGCCATAAATGTGTCTCCTACACTCGCAGCGGCCGGGATCTTGCTCAACTCGGTGACCAGAGCAGAGAAGGCGTCGTCAATCAGTGGCTCCACGCTGTTCCTCAAAAATTCCTGGTCCTTAATGGTGCTCAGGACAAATCTCTTCGCTTCTTCGAATGCTGGGCCATTGTTTTGGATCGAACCTGTGGGAAATGAATAATACTCCTTATATTCGTCATTGATTAATGCTGCAATAAAGGCTTAGACTCTTCAAACAACATGCTTGTGTGTTGCGTCTTCTATTTTTTGTTTTATTTGATTTATTTATTCATTTGTTTTGTTTTATCTTTGATTTTCTTTGGTGAAGCTTTTAAGACATGTGATGATTTTTTTAAAAAGAAATTATCATTAGCGTATGATATCGGAAAACCCCTCCTACCCCTCACTTCGGACAAACTGCCTCTTAAAGCAGATTCGCCTTACTGAATGAGCCGATGTCTTCTGCCATCGTTGTTTTATCTAAAGTATAAGCGTTTCAGATCTTAAATCTTAACCACACATTTTTATGTAGCTGAATACCGATGAGATCGACATCTGGGGAGCGTTTCATGAAAGGACTTGTCGGATGTTTTATCCGACAAAGTCTGTTTTATCCGACAGTTGCCATAGTAACGATGCTTCTCAACCAATCAAAATCAAGGAAAGATGTCAGATCTGACAACTTGTCAGACAACAAATGTTGATGAAATGCCCCCCAGATCGATCACATACTGACACCAGACAAAACAAATATTGCATTAGCCCTTAATAAGAATAGTTTTGTGGTGTATCTGAGGCGCAATTTCCTCACTGGAACCTTCTTTGAATTAATCATACCCTGCATCTGAACGCCTGGAAACTGCGCAATGACGTTACGGACGTTACGATTAGCAAAGACTTCTCTGTTGAATGCTTCATGCATGTAATCTGGGTTGTTGATGAAGCCCATATTTCTGTCAGGGAGACCTTCTAGACCAAATAAACCCAAGTCGATGGTCAGTTGGAGGAGTCCATCATCAACATCACGTTCGCCATTCTTTTGAGATGCCTTGAAGAGCAACTCGTATGCCGGCATCTATGAGAAAGTACACGCACGTGCATCCATTCTAAATATTGGGTTCATAATATTATTCATGGATCATTTTCATTTCAATCTCAACTGATTAATTCCAACCATTGCTTTGGAGTAGTTCCACTGAGAAACGCCGGAACGTTTGATCAAAAACAAATTCATAGTCATCACTTAAACAAAATTAGAAGGGAAGGATAATGATGATACAATATAGATTACATAAGGTAATTGATTTTTTAAGGGGGGTTAAACGTACCGGGTGATGTTCTTTATTCCGAAGGTTTGTTATTCCGAAACACGCAAATTGCGTATATCTAGATGTTCGTTACTCCGAAAATGAAAAAGGGTTCGTTAATCCCCGAAAATTTGTGGCGTTATTCCGAAGGTTCGTTAATCCGAACGTTCGTTAATCCGAACGTGAAATAAGGTTCGTTATTCCGAAGGTTTGTTAATCCGTTAATGTTCGTTCGTTGGTTCGAAAATAACTAACAAACTAATGAACCTTATTTCATTTTCGGTCTAACGAACCTTCGGAATAACGAACCTTTTTTCGTTTTCGGACCAACGAACCTTCGGAACAACGAACCTTCGGAATAACCAACCTTCAAAATAAACGAACATTCGGAATAACAAACCTTAGTTCATGTTCGGATTAACGAACGTTGGGAAGAACGAACCTTCGGAATAACGAGCTGTAACGACGGTACCGGCATACAGGAAGTGGGATGAGCGGAAAAGCATGCTACGTAACGTAAGTATTATGAAACATTATCTTTTCAATCAAAGTTAGGGTTCCAGTCCTCAAACTCCCCGGCCTCTTCTCACCTTCCGACTCATTGCATATAATTCAGTTCCAATCAAATTTACGGAGTTAAGCCCAACATAATCTCCATCAAATTTAAATTCGTATTTATTCATTTCCATAAAAAAAAAAATACAATGGCAATACATAGGACAATTCGACAGAAAAGATGATATATATATATATATTTATTTATTTGTGATCAGGTAACATGTACAACAGCTTTGGCAACTCTCGTGGAAATAAATACATTTGAGATAAACTGAGAGAATAATAGCGTAGCATGAATCAAAGTTCCCCAGAGCTGTCCTACCATTTTGGAAATTTTGCAAAGATTGAAAAAATGTCTCCACTGGGAATCGAACCCGGGCCTTTGGCTATGAACGCTAATGCCTTAACCACTAGACCACGGAGACGGGCCAGTGCTTTCAGCGACTCCAACTCGCTTAACCGACAGATTGACAAATCTTCAACATTCACTAATTAATTCCTATGTCGGTGGCAGATGAGTTTCGAACAATGACCTGCCGCACACCTCAGCTGGATCCGAGCGAATGCTTTGGGATACATGTATATGTTTGAATAATCAACATAACATTTGTGATCAGGTAACATTAAACAGCTTTGGCAACTCTCGTCGAAACATATATATATATATATATATATATATATATATATATATAATTCATTTTTCTTGATAAGTGCACATTAATAAATGATCAAAAGAAAATTCTTCTATTCTGTGGAAATGGAGGGGTCTGCTAAAAAGCAGCGCTTGTAATTTGTGGATTCCCCAGAAAAAAATAAAATTGCTTCAAATTGTGCCTACGAAGATTTTTGAAAAACAGGAAAAATAAACAGAACAATATGTAAGATTATAGTGCTACTGCACACACATAAAAAAACAAGAAGCGGCTCGTGAACATCTCAACTGATTTCATAAAACCCATTTTTAAAGATGCCAAATGATTCGAAATTAAATGCAACAAGCAAAACTTGAAACGGTCCAATATCAATCTTTAATATTATGACGATAGTTGATAAATTTGATGCCTTTTTTATAATATACACAATGCTCAGAATAATTGCTATGCCGCCTCACTGTTATGCAAACAAAATGAGAAAATAAACTCACGTTCGGAGGAAGATCCTTCAGAAATAACTTCAGGAAGAGAAACCAACTCGGACTGGGAAAAGAGGGGGCAGGAGGTGGGTTTTCACTAGGCTGATTCTCATCCGACTGGTCCTCGTCCGATTGTTCCTCTTCCGATTCGTTCTCTTCAGACTGGTTGCCGTCGTTCTTAGGTCCGAGTTTGGATCCGTGACAGTCTGGTGTCATCTCCACTATCACCATTACTACCACCAACATCACCAACATCGCCTTGCACTTACAAAACATTTTGGAATAGAGCTGGAAGTTCTCCGGATGACCTTTGAAATTATTAGAAAAATAATACCGTTGTTGATTTATAATTTCTATTGAAATTTGGTTGATTCACGTCTAAGAAAATTATCTTAACTTGGTTTCATTTCAGTCGGTCTCCTTGCGGGGTAAGAAAGCCCAATCCTAAACCATCCTGACATGATAAAAATGAGAATGATTTAAAATTAATAAGATACAAGAGCTTTGGCAATTTGCGAAGGGAAATGAGAGAATAAGTTTCCCAGAGCTGTCCTGTCCTTTTTAAAATTTTGCAAGTGTTGAAAAATGCATCCGCCTGGAATCGAACCCGGGTCCTTGGCTTTGAACGCAATTGCCAATATATATATTTTATAAGTCAAAAAAGAAGGATCTTTTGGACGCCTCCTGTTGTGCCTATTATCACAAAGGTTGCTTCGTCAAGATCACCTGCATAACAAGAATACTTACAATATAATGATGTAGCTTCACTCGCCGATGATTCTCTCCATCTGATCCGGGCGAATATATACCAGCTGTCTAAAACCAGGGCGGCGCTACGGGGGAAAGGGCGGCCGCGCTTTCTGGGTATTTTTCAAGTGATCTTACAAAAGAGTCCTAGAGAGTCATGGAGAATTTATTCAATCCTTGAACTTTGTACAGAAAAATTCGAAATTCGACTTCTTTTCTTTAAAAAGAAAAGAAGAAGAAGAAGAATCAAAATATCTTACCCTGGGTGTTACAATCATAATAGGACAGAAATGTCAGCAATAGAATAATCTCCCTTTTTTAATGAAAACAGGTTAACTCCTGCTGACTGGCTGTTTGTCCAAACAAAATAGACTCTTTTTGTTTGCACTGCGTGTACTCTTTACTCGACACCATATTTCGTTATTATATCCTTATAGTTGGAAAAGACTAGTCCAAAAGAGAATATCGTTATTCGAAAATTCATTGTCGGCGTTACTGGAGAAAAAAAAAGAAGGAGGAGGACTGGCTATTATTGTCTGTTCTCTAAATATGCACGAGATGATTAAAAGCTATTTTTATGATTATATGCCATGTGCACACATGTGCATTATCACGAATGCGATGTCACTTTCCGAATGACAAGGCCTTGTCATGCATATTTAGTTTAGTAACTCAAGTTGGATTCGTCTCCTTCCCATAAGTATTTGTATCACGTGAACGGTTATTATTGCATGCACTCGCTAAAATTATCGACAGTTTTTTTCTAGCCTTTTCCTTCTTGATTTTTACTTATTTTTAGAAAATTTGGTAACAAAATGACTTTCAGATTACGTGATGAAAAATAAATCAATTCAATCTTTTATTTAAAATTTGGAATCGGTAAGTGAACTTGAGAAGATGTGAACGACTAGGCGTCATAATCAAAACCGAAATATTTTTTACATAAATATTAAAAAAAACCGAAATATTTAATACACTAATGCTATCACGATATGGTTAGTAATGTTATCAATATATTTATCAAACTTTACGCTCTTTTAATATTCAATTAAAACATATCTGTCTCTACCGGTGCAAACGACAAAAGTTCCTTTTTTCTTTTTATTGTTGGTTTATTCATAGTACAGTATCTGTTGCATTTGTAAAAAAAAAAAAAAAAAAAAAAAAAAATCATGCATACGGTATATCTCGTTATTTGTATTTCTTTTATACATGCATTTATTCATTCTTTCACTCATTTATTAATCTAGTGTCTATCCATCTTTGAATTCTTTCTTCTTTTCCAAAGAAATCCATCCTGCAAGAATATAGGGTAAAGGTTAAGGTGACAGAAAGGGATCCTCCTTATATTGGAATCTTGAGTCCAATTGGTAGAAGCTTTTTCTATAAGTTGCCTATGTTATTGGAATTTGCTTGTTAAGCATTTTCAGTATTTGCACTATTCTCTCTCTATTGATTTGTTTGAATATTGCATGCATGGCGTCAGTCGGGGGGGGGGGGCGGAAGGACACACCCCCTCCAGTTTTTAAGGGTGGGGACACAATATTCTGAGGAAACGTAAATAGCGTTAATCCCGGAGGATGGGTGATATAACACCCCCCCCCCCACACACACACACACACACACACATACACGCACACACTTTTTCTTAGAGGGGGGGGGGGTGGCCTTTATAATGTATGCCCCCACTTTTTAAAAGATAAATGATAATGTAAAAGAGAGAGAAAGAGAATGGAAAAAGAGTAATGAAAAGGGATGTAGGATGTAGGCCTAAATTTGCTGACCATTTTCAGCATGTTCGGCAGGGTTCAAAATTTGCAGGCAAGAATTTTGATTTGATTTGATATTCATTTATTTTTCCCTATACATAACAAATTTCTTTCCATATGCATAATCACATAAAATCATATATAGAAAAAAAGGGTTGTCATAAGCAAAGCTTAAATTGACGTCCTAATCATAAATAAACTGATCATACAATGAATATACATATGCAAACATTGCATAGTGGAAAGCAAATGGCCTACGTAAGAAAATGAAACAGATGTTAAGAAGTCAAAATTGAGAATTCCCTCCTCCCCTTGGAAATTTTTTTTTCTATTTGCTGAATATAAAATGCATGTTTGGTGTGATTTGATTTTACTGCCCTGACTGAGGAGAAGAGCTGTGAAAAACCAATGTACTATTTCAGAATTGATAAGATTTGATGATTTTGTCGGTTCATATAATGTATGATATTATGTACATTGTAGTGAATACAATATGGATAGTATCAACAACTGTGTTTGTTGAGAAAGTTCACGATGAAATTTTAAGACATTGCATTTTGACTTGTTGGATCGGACAGGTAAATAGAAGTTTCCGGGTTTTTTGTTTGTTAGTTTGTTTGTTTGCTTGTTTGTTTGTTTGTTTGTTTGTTGTTGCTGGGTGTTTTGGTTTTTTTTTGTTGTTATTTCTTGCAATAAAACATTTCTTGATATGATTTATTTGTGGAAAAATGCAAGTAACCAAACATGCTTTGCTGAAACAATTGAAACGTAAAACAAACACACCCAAGAAACAAAACGAACAAGCGAAAAACGTTTTTTTTTTTCCACGTGCACCTCCGGTGGGACTCGAACCCACAATCCCCGGTTTAGGAGACCGATGCCTTATCCATTAGGCCACGGAGGCAGATGCTCTGGACGTGCTCTGGTAGATATTTATAGTTCGTTAAATGATATACCATCTGGCAGTGTGTCTTGCATGGTCATCTATTCTTGGCTTGCATTCATCATTAATCTAAATGAATGCCTCCATGAATTATGAATATCACAGGAGACCATTCAGAAAACTTTCATCGCAGGGGAAAGTCTAAGGCGAATACCCTTGGACAAATCACCCCGGAAAGCTACTGTTCCTTTATACCACCAAGAAGTTTAACCATAGACAGTTTTGCCCTTTTCTATATTATTCTGTAGGCACACTTTGCAACGACTCGCCTCACCAACCATCCAAGTATAGCTTCCAGAGTAAGCTGCCGAAGGGGTTACCTCATCAAGTACACCCTTATTATATCTGTATGATGGCCATGAAAATTAACCCCTGTCATATTGTTATCTAGTTTTATAGGAGGAGAATAGGATGAGCCAGGGCAGATCCAGGATTTTTTTAAAATGGGGAAAGCACATTAATTTTGACCCTGAATCATCAAATATTCTACTATTATTATTGTCTGCCTGATATTAGTTGTTTTTTTCATTTACCCCTGCCACCTTTCTTTCTTTACTTTGATACCTTGATTCTGTAAACCTCGAAATGACAACATTTTTTGCTTTATATTTTTTTTCTTCATCTTACTAGCTCTCTTCCAGTGCTCTCTCTCTCTCTCTCTCTCTCTCTCTCTCTCTATCTCCCACTCTCACTCTCGAATGATAATATTATGACTGAGCCTAAATACAGACCACTTTTCTTTTCTCTGCCAGGTGATTTCATATTTTCTGATGTAAATATTTTTGATTGATTTAGAAATTGTATATGATCTTGATTGTTTTCCATATCTCATTCTGTAAATGTAAATATTATAATTTTAATTTCATAACTTTGTGTTTTGAGGACCCCCTTGAAATAAGCTCTCGAGCTTTCGTGGGTTATCCTGATCAAATATACTTTTGATTTGTTTCTCTATATTCTACATGTATTTTAACGCATAAAAGTCACTCAATCAATCAACATCCCCCCCCCCCCCCCCCCCCCCCCCCCCCCCCCGCGCGCGAGGAAAATACTTGCTCCGGAAGATACCCCTTTCCATAAAACACCGTCAAAGTAATAAGACGAGTATAAGACACGTTTGAAAAGTACTTCTTAGTCATTATTACCAGTTTGATGATGGGAATAAAAGTGTTAAGAGGAAAGGAAGAAGGGTTAGGGAAGGGGAAGAAAGAAAGAAAGACACAAAAAAAGATGTGGAAAATAGCAGTAAAAGTAACACATACACTATACACCACAGGCTGCAAAATGGGAGAAAATAAAAAAATAATTATGGTCAGGGAGATTTGAGAGACAGATTTGATTTCAAACTCACCCCTAAACAGACAAGTTTTATTGTTTATGATGGTTATGATGAAAGGAATGATGTTCAAGGTGCAATATGTAATGCAAAGAAAAAAAAACAGAAAAAAAAAAGGTTGTGCAGACGACCACGAAGGGACTCGAACCCTCAATCTTCCGATCCGAAGTCGGACGCCTTATCCATTAGGCTACGCGGCCACTTTGAAAGTTGGGCGCTCCTATGCTATATATAGTGCAAATGTAATATATGAATATTCATGAATCGAGAACAGCGCATGCGCATACGTACATACGTAACATGCGTGTTCGTTTTGCTCTGTGAGACTGTGGATATCGACAGGAGTCAGAATATCTTTTGTGAGTTTTAACTTGGAAGGTAGATTTACTTAACATTTATTTTTAAAAAATTATTTAGATATAAATATATAGGTTGCAATTTAGAATGGAGATTACAATAAATGTGGTCAGGAGTGATGAAGATCGTAAATTATGATGCATGCTGTTGGTGAGCAGACGATGCATGTGTGGGGCTGGGAGTATGCTGATGCTATGTATGCAGTTCGGGCCGGTTCGGGCTGCCGCAGCGCAGTAAGGAGCTCCCGGTCCCCGGTGCGGCGGGCCTAGCTGCCTGCGCTGAGTCGGCTTCGGCTTTGCGCTTTGAATTTGCTGATCACACGAGGTCTTGATCGAACTGTCTTCTTTCTCTGTATGATCGGGGGACCTAAAGCTACGCACTTTGTTTTCAGGAGCCCAAAAGGGCAAGAGTTCCATATGTACCCCCCGCTAATATTGAAAAAAAATATAAGAATATGACTTGGAATGATAGGTCTAGACTAGAGTCTAATCATAATACAAATACATGTACTGAGCATGGAAAAATGCTATAGATCTAGATCTAAATTAAGAAATATGGGTTTATTCCGTCAGAATTAAGATCTTACCCGTAAACTGTGCATTTCACATAGACATCGATTTATTTAGTGAGAAAAATAAGAGCAATTGTGACAGGTATGCATTTCCATATATTGAAAGGTCTGGGGAGAAGACTAGGGAAAAAAGGAGGGAAGAAGGCACTCACACTTGATGCTTCGGTTAGGTATACTAACCTCGCACTTCAGACGTGCACTGACATGAAATTTTTGTAACACCTAGAGACAGACCCTCATAACAGCTCTTAACGCTCTTATTTGAGCCCCATTTTGGGGGGGACTAATATTCGGGTCCTTAAGCCCAAACATCTGATAATTATCCCCAAAATTAAGATATAGTAAATAAATTACGCATTTTTGGTCTTACCTTGCAGCAAGTCAACAGCATATTCCTCCTTCGTCTGTGCTGCCGAGCACGTTTGCTGGCGCGCTTGCCAATTTGAACAGACTCAATTCAAGTCGTTGACATTTAATAGAAAATTTCATGAAAACTCAATGCACTATTTCTCGCAATAAAATCTCTGTGTATAATATGTAAAGAAAATTACCTTTCGAAATATTGATTGGAAATGGGAAAAAAGACCTAAAAATACATTTGGGCGGAAAATCCTTTCTAAAAAATATATCTAGCGGCGTGGAACAAAAAAAAGTTTTGCGAGAATTCTCGAACTTTGACCTGTTATATAAACAACCATCGATGTAAACAACGAATTCTCGAGTTGGCCGCGCGCCGGGGAGACATTTCACAACCTCAACCTCGCCACCAGGCCACATTTCCGTGCCACTAACCACTGATCTCTAGATCAGTGCCACCAACCTACCTACGTCCGCTGTACGTACGTCGCCACCAACCTCGCCACCATGTGCTTTTATATAATACAGGCAATAAAATTACATGTACTTGTCATTTGCATAACATTATCTGTTATCCCGATCTGTTACTGTTTCTTCGTTTACTTTAAAGTTTTGAAATGTGGCACTTAGTATTTCTTTTAAGAAGCGTACCGGTATTTATTATTATCTTTTTCCACATAAAAGTTGTACACGCGAGTGGGTTGTGAAATGTCTCCCCTGTACAGCCCAAAGAATAGACGCCCTCTTTCGAAGGAAAAGTGTACAGAATCGACGATACCCCCGAAATGTGTTAGTGTTTGAACGTTCGGACAAGAAAATTCGTCGTAGAATCTGATTTTGGATGGAAGAGTTTCAAAGGACTTCAGCAGATTGTCTGGTATGATTCATGCAACACGTTGATAATTTTTATATTAATATTAAATGTCTAACGCGGACCGCAAGTGCCCTTTTATTTACATAGCCTATGCCATTGAGAATTGCACACGCCGATGCGGCAATGGCTCCCTGAGTGGGAAGAAGGAAAACTTCTTGCATAGAACAGAAGGCATTATTTTTGAGACCACACTGGATGTTTTGTTACAAACAACTATTATCTATGCAGATTAAACGACTGCCCTGATGATCTGGAGCAGATTTGTTATCAAGAAACCGGTAACTTTTGTGCAGTTTGTAACAAAAATGGGGGCTTGCTAAGTCGTCGAACCTTCGTGCGTTAGCTATTGACATGTTCGCTTCGTGCATGTGCAATTCGTTTGTACGCTAGCCTATAGCGTATTGCAGCTCGCATCGTTTCGTTTTCGATTCGTTCATCGCCGTGATCGTAAACTGTCCGATAATGACTGCATTTAGCATGTTTAGGTAATTTGTACAGTTTTGGTATATTAAGCTGTATGTTGGACTGATTGCTGTCTGTTTTGCTGATGTTGGCTTTCGGTGATAAACGTTGAGACAGGGTTTCATGAGCTCAACGTGGGGATTATCATTAAATGGGTATGTGTGTACACATGTGTGTGGATAGCGCTGTGTCGCCGTGCGGTCAAAGGTCCAAGGTTATGTATGGCAGGCCGTACTACCCATAATTCAGGCAGTACGTGTATTCAGTGTGTGTCTCACTGTGAGATGTTTCTGTTCATGTAGTTGAATGAACTTTTGGTTGATGATATTTCAGCTGGGCTAACCATTTCTTTGGTTGCTGTGTCGGTTCATGGTAACTGGCAGTGTCGACTGGAGTCAAGTTGACAGTGTGGTTGGAAGGAAGTTTCAACTGGGGTAACCGAGTCAGGTTCCTGTATCTGTAGGTTGAGGTCATATCTACAGGGTCAGCCGGGTCAGGTTGGCATTATTTTCTGTGGTTGATTTATATTTTATTTCAACTGTGATAACCGTATTGGTTATTGTTTTTGCTGAGAAATTAAAAGTTTTCTTCAGTGGTTTCTAGTCTTTTCAGCGTTAAAGATTAGGGGTCTTTTGTTGATCATGGCAGAATTTTCATTGGAAAAATTCGTTGATTCTCCTTCAGTTGAGGAGTTGCTGGTGTTGAAGAAGGTAAATCTCTTGGAGGTTGCTCATCATTACCAGGTTGCTGAGGTAAAAAATACTTGGCGTAAGTTAGAAATACAGAAAGCTGTAATTCAGTGGTTAGTGGAAGAAGAAGATGTCCTTCCACTTGAAGCCTTAACTAAAATTCCAAGTGAGTCTGTGAAAGAGGACTTAGCAGAGAAGTTGCGGTTGAAAGAGTTGGAGCTAGAGATAGCAAAAGTTGAGCTTGAGAGAGAACAAGTTGTTTTGAGAAGAGAGCATGAGAATGCTAGAGAACGAGAAGACATTAGGCATAAACAGTCTGAGTTTGATGTTGCAAAACATGTTAGAATGGTACCTATTTTTCAGGAGGGGGAGGGGATAGAGAACTATTTCCTTCACTTTGAAAAGGTCGCTGTCAGTTTGAGTTGGCCGCATGAAAAATGGTCACACTTGTTGCAATCTCAGTTAAAGGGTAAAGCTCGGGATGCGTATTCAGCTTTATCAGTTGAAGATGCAGGTCGTTATGACGTTGTAAAAGCAGCAGTGTTGCGTGCTTATGAGCTTGTACCGGAGGCGTACCGTCAACAATTTCGGAAAACGCGTAAAGATGAATCTGAAACTCATCTAGAATTTGCTAGGCGCAAAGAACAGTTGTTTGATAGATGGAGTTCGTCACTCCATGCAGATAGCTTTGATAAGCTTAGGGAAATATTTCTTCTCGAAGAGTTTAAGCGTAGTGTGCATTCTGATGTTAGGTTGCATCTTGAAGAGCAGCAAATAGGAACGCTTAAGGAAGCAGCAAAGCTTGCAGATGATTATGCGCTAACACACAAAATCACAAACAAAAAGACAGATAAAACAAACAAATCTGGAAAGTGGAACAAAAACAAAAACAAAAATGGTACTTCGGCACATAACAAGAAAGAAGTCAAACCACAATCGAAAGATGAAGAGCAAGAAAAGAAATGCTATGCATGTCACAAGGTTGGGCATTTCAAAGCCAAGTGTCCGACACTTAAAGGAAAATCAAGTGAATCAAGTAACGCACATCCAAATGCATTTGTAAAAAAATTGCAGAGTTCAGAGAGTATTATTGAACCAGTAAACCTCGAGAAAGTAAGAATGCAATATGAGCCATTTGTTTCTGAGGGACATGTGTCCTTGTCTGGAAGTGAAGAAGCAAGAACGGTAAAAGTGTTGCGTGATACTGGGGCTTCTCAGTCTTTGATTTTGGAGAGTGTGTTGCCTTTTGATGAGAGATCTTGTGTTGGAGCTAGTGTTCTGCTGAAAGGAATAGGAGATGGCTTTGTAAAAGCACCCCTTCATGAGGTAGACTTGAAATCAGACCTTGTTTCTGGTGTTGTGAGGATGGCTGTAAGACCATCACTTCCGATGGCAGATGTTTCTATCATTCTAGGCAATGATCTTGCTGGTGACAAAGTTGTTTCATGTCCAGTGGTGAGTGCTATTCCGTGTGAGAGTAGTAAAACAGAGCAGTTGGTTGCTGAATTTCCTACTGTGTTTCCATCTTGTGCTGTAACTCGTTCAATGGCAAAGAAAGTAGAGTCTGAATCGAAGTCTAGTGAGCTAGATGAGGTGAACTTGAGCGAGTCTTTCTTTTGTCGTTTGGTTGATGATGAATGTGAATCAAATGTGAATGAGGGTGCATGAGAAACTAGAAATGAGGAAAAGCAAAGTAATAATGAACCAATGCCGATAAGTAAGAGTAAGTTGAGAGAGGAGCAACAGAAAGATCCTCAATTAGTATCCTTGTTTGAGAGAGCAGTCTCTGAGGAGGAGGCATTGACTGTGCCTGTATGCTATTATGAGAAGTCAGGTGTGCTGATGAGAAAGTGGAGACCGATAGATGTTCCTGCTGATGAAGTTTGGAATGAAGTCCATCAGATTGTAGTTCCTTCGAATTATAGGCTGGAAATACTTAGCCTTGCTCATGAAGCACCACTTGCAGGTCATTTGGGAGTCTACAAGACTCGAGAGAAAATCCTTTCTCATTTCTTTTGGCCAGGATTGCATAAGGATGTTGCAAACTATTGCAGAAGTTGTCATGCATGTCAGGTAGTAGGTAAACCGAACCAGAAAATACCAGTCGCGCCATTAAAACCAGTGCCAGCGTTCGATGAACCGTTTGCAAGGATAATAATAGATTGCGTAGGTCCGCTTCCGAGGACAAAAGCAGGTAATGAATTCCTGTTTACCATTATGTGCGCAAGCACTAGGTATGTGGAAGCGATTCCACTTAGACGCATCACCGCAAACAATGTGAGCAAAGCACTGATCAAGTTCTTCACGACTGTAGGATTACCACGTACCGTTCAGTCTGATCAAGAATCAAACTTTATGTCAAAGGTCTTTAAACAAGTGCTAGGGCAGTTAGGGATTGAACATGTAACTTCCAGTGCATACCATCCTGAATCGCAAGGAGCACTTGAAAGATGTCATCAGACACTCAAAAACATGCTCAAAACGTATTGTTTGGAGACAGAGAAACAATGGGATGAAGGAATTCCACTGTTGTTATTTGCTTTGAGAGAATCTGTTCAAGAATCTCTAGGTTTCAGCCCATTTCAGCTTGTGTATGGACATGAAGTCCGTGGACCCCTCAAGTTGTTGAGTGAAAGGTTGTTGTCAGAGGAAGAAGATGTAAGTCTGTTGGATTACGTATCGTCTTTCCGTAAGCGATTGAATCGTGCTTGTGAAGTTGCTAGAAAGAATTTGTCTGAGTCTCAGGAGAAAATGAAGTCTTGGTATGACAAGAAGTCCAAGGAGAGGAATTTCAAGGCAGGTGATGAAGTCTTGGTGTTGTTGCCAGTTGTTGGAAATGCATTGCAAGCTAGATTTTCTGGGCCGTACACAATTCTGAAGAAAGTTGGTGATGTTGACTATGTCGTCAAAACTCCAGATAGAAGAAAGAAAAAACGTGTATGTCATGTGAACATGATAAAAGCTTATGTTCGAAGAGATGAAGAGAGAGCACAGCCAGTGTTGAGTGCTGTACAATCTGAGCTGAATGATGAAAATGAAGAGATGTGTAAGATTGAGAGAGATGAACCATGTGTGAAATTGAAAAATTCAGAGGTTCTAACACACATCGATGACAAACTAACCCACTTGTCTGAGAAGGAGAGGAGGGATGTGAAAGAGCTGTTGAATGAGTATCCACAGTTATTTGCAGATATCCCATCTCGTACAAATGTTGTTGAACATGATGTTGATGTGGGAGATACTGCCCCAATCAAACAGGCACCTTATCGTGCCAATCCAGTAAAAATGAAAAATCTAGAAAAAGAAATCGATTACATGCTGGAGAATGGCATTATCGAGCCAAGTAGCAGTGCATGGTCGTCGCCATGTATCTTAGTTCCGAAACCGGATAAGTCGTATCGTTTCTGTACCGACTACAGAAAAGTCAATGCTAGTACAAAGACCGATTCCTTCCCGAAACCGCGCGTAGAAGATTGTATTGATCGTATAGGCAAGGCAAAATATGTGAGCAAATTCGATCTGCTGAAAGGCTATTGGCAGATTCCGTTGACTAAGAGAGCGCAAGAAATCTCTGCATTTGCTACACCCCAAGGCCTATTCCATTACACTGTGATGCCTTTCGGCATGAAAAACGCGCCGGCTACATTCCAGAGACTTGTGAATAGTCTTATCTCTGGTCTTGAAGGTTGTGAAGCTTACATAGATGACTTAGTTGTGTATAGTGAAGATTGGGAGGTTCATGTACAAAGAATCAGAGAGTTGTTCAGGAGGTTGTCAGATGCCAAATTGACAGTCAACTTGGCAAAGAGTGAGTTTGGAGGTGCTACTGTTAGTTTCTTGGGTCACGTTGTTGGTTCAGGTCATGTCCGACCACTCTCAGCGAAGGTTGATGCTATTCTGGCGTTCCCGACTCCAACCAACCGGAAGGAGCTGATGCGATTCCTTGGCATGGCAGGCTACTACAGACGGTTCTGCCATAACTTCTCTGATGTCGTGGCCCCACTAACCAATCTACTACGCAAGGAGATGAAGTTCATCTGGTCCAGTGACTGTGAGAGTGCTTTTGACAAAGTGAAGGCACTCCTATCTACCAATCCTGTACTGGTGGCTCCAGATTTCAGTCAGCCGTTCACTTTGATGGTGGACGCTAGTGATGTGGGTGCCGGAGCTGTTCTTACGCAGAAGGATGAACAAGGAGCAGACAGGCCCATATCTTTCTTCTCGAGGAAGTTCTCAAGCAGTCAAAGAAACTATTCTACTGTGGAAAAAGAAACTTCAGCTTTGATCTTTGCACTGCAACACTTTGAAGTGTATGTGAGTGGATCACAACATGCTGTTGACGTATGGACTGATCACAACCCTTTGACGTTTCTGAGTAAAATGAGAAACAAGAACCAAAGACTAACTAGATGGAGTCTACTGCTGCAGGAGTATAACCTAAACATAAGACATTTACCTGGAAAAGACAATCTCGTCGCGGATACTTTATCGCGAATATAAACTATCCTGTGAACTTTGACCAGTTTTTACACCACGAATCTACATGAAATTTGGACTGTTGATATTGTGAAAACTGAAATTCAAGGAGAAATCTGGAAATCAAACTTCCTGCGAACTTTTGAAACTTACTTCATCATGTGAACTTAAAAGTGAATGCTAACTGGTTATTATCTCACATTATTAGATTCATCGAGATGGACTCTCTACCCTGAATTTGAAAGTCAACTGAACTCGTGTTTCCAGTGGATGTCAACTAAACTCATGTTTGTTTATCTTGGATGTCAAGTGACTTATCTGTTATGATTCTTTATGAACATTCAGCGATGAAGTTGAACTTTGCAAACTGAATCTATGAATCTATCGTGAACAACCATTGAACCCAACCGAAGTTGAACTCTGTGAAATGAAACCCATGTGGAAGAAGAAATAAGAAATCAAAACTTTGAACTTGACTGATTTCTGAGAATATTGAAGATTTGGACTCAAGTGAAGCGATGTTATCTTTTTTATATTGCTTTTCTTGTGTAATATGTTTATTCATGTGAAATGTTTATAATGAACATACATGTATTTCTGAACATGCGTGTACCTTTTTGATTAATAAGTTGGTTTTACATGCGTGTGCTATCAATACATGTCTGTTTTACTCATTATTTTATGTTTTATATTATGGTTGTTTTTTGCAGAAACAAAATGTGAAATTGCAGCAGAAAGAGCGCGTGTAAATATATAACTGCATTTTTGGTATGATGTTTTAATACCCTGTTTTTGGTAAAGCGCTTTATTTGCTGTAGTGATTGAATACATCTCAAAACTTGAAGTATCTGTCTTTGGAAAATTTATGCCAAATTGCATAGCTACAGCTATAGCATCTTCCACAATTCACAGTTCATAGCGACAATTGCGCCTGTTTGGTATGTTTTATATACTGTTGTTATCAAGCAAGATTTCTATATGTTTCAAACATACTTATTGCACTTTCTCAAAATTTATAAGCATGTTTTTAAGGGAGGGAGTGTGACAGGTATGCATTTCCATATATTGAAAGGTCTGGGGAGAAGACTAGGGAAAAAAGGAGGGAAGAAGGAAAACTTCTTGCATAGAACAACATTTCCTGATCGCTGCCCAGAAGGCATTATTTTTGAGACCACACTGGATGTTTTGTTACAAACAACTATTATCTATGCAGATTAAACGACTGCCCTGATGATCTGGAGCAGATTTGTTATCAAGAAACCGGTAACTTTTGTGCAGTTTGTAACAGCAATGCATCCTGGGAGTTAGACTAATCACGACTTCCGGCTTATAATAATCATGAGACCCATCACTTTCAGCGATCTCTCGCTAGCTCGATAGGTAAGGCGTCGGTCTTGAGAGGTAGATGTCCTGGGTTCGAGTCATGTCGGCAGGCATGGTAAGTCAAGAAAAAAGAGAAGAAAACGGGAAAATACGGTGTCTCTGAACTTCATTTTTTTTTTTTTTAGCGGGGGGTGCATATGGAACTCTTGCCCTGTGATATTCAGATTTATAAAACGGGTTCAAGGATGTAGCCAGTAGCGAGTGCATATGCATGTCACATGTTCATGCTTAATGCTACGCAACCTTCCAGCCATGCATTTTTGGGTGCAGCACTGCATTTAGGGTGCAGCACTGTGCATTTAGGGTGCAGCACTGTGCATTTTGGATGCATCACTTTATCTCTAGCGCGTAAAAACTGAGACGCCATGAAATACACGTTCTTTCAAAGAGAAATCTATCACAAAGATTTTGATGCGCTTACTCAGGGGCGCATCACACTCCTGGCTACGCTTGTGATGTCATAATAGAAAGCAGATGTTGACTCTTTGTCTGTGCGATCCGAGGAAATTTGGAGGGGTTTTAACGAATTTTCCACTACAAAGTCATACTGCTGACCCGTTTTATAAAACAAAAAATGCACAGATTTAAATTCGTGATGTTAGTGGCAATGCAGGCATCTCAGGTATTCACAATATTATGCAAAAGCACTCGGCGCTAGCGCCTCGTGCTTGTCGCACATTGTAAATACCCTCGAGTGCGCTGCATCTCCACTTACACTCGCATCTGTGCATTATTTGTATATATTCCATTCATGATTTCCAGGGATTTTTTTTTTTTCATAGGAGTGATGGGGTTTGACTTTCCTTCCACCTTATTAATTCTGTTAACTGTATGATGGAGCGACCTAGCTTAAGGAAGTTCTTTGTGTTTTTATTCTGATATTTCATGCAGAGCTGAAGTCCTCTGCCATATGCCCCTGTGGAGTCTGATGTCAGCATTGTTTATTATGGCTCCAAATCACACTTTTTCATGCCTGGTTAGCCCTGCAAACTACCTTCAAAGTTCGCCACTGGACCACTAGACCTAACTGATATTAGATCCTAAACTTTATTTTTCAAACTCAAAATATTGACTTTTGATTGATAAGAGACCCAACCTTCTTGGCGATTTTGCCGCGTGATTAAGTTCCCTTTCATTGGCGCGACCTTCGACATTGTGAGTTCACCTACACCCGTTAGTCTCGGCCAAAGGCGAAGAGTGGTACAGCATTGCACTCTCGCACGTATTGGCGAACGCAGAGTACGTGCAAGAGTGCAATGCTCATGCTGTACCGCTCTTCGCCTGAAGACCAGAGGGAGAGGGACACACACGTTGGTGTGTGTACATTCTGACTGAATGATGGGGAATATATTTCATGTGTCCATCAATCTCCCTAGGAGTATTTTTTCCAGAAGAATTTTTTCGAGAAGCATTTCCTCCCCCACCCCTTTTCTTTTTTTTTCTTTTTCTTTTTTTATTTCAAGTAAATAATCTATCACTATGAACATGGCGGACAAAGAAAGTGGACAAAATAAACAACCTCTCATTCTACCCTTCACAATGGTTCTGGTAGTCAAAAGAACATCCCTTCACAGCTATTATGTTTAATCATGTAGTTCCAGGTGAATATGCATGTGACACCTGTTCCACATATTTTAGACAATAGCAGTGAAGGGATGTTCTTTTGACTACCAGAACCATTGTCAAGGGTAGAATGAGGAGTTGTTTATTTTGTCCGCTTTCTTTGTTTGTCATGTTCATAGTGTATAGACCATATAAGGTCTCTTTTTGATCAAATGATTTGTACTATGTGTTATTTTCAATGTTATACTGTCCAGAGTCTTTTATGTTGCACAACACTCTTCATTTCACATGTCTATCATATCTAGGTCATAATGTTACAACACCTGCCTAGTTCCTTTTTTTATGCCTCCACTCACTGAGGGTGGGTGCCGGAGGCATTATGTTTTCGGGTTGTCCGTCCGTCCGTCCATCCCGTTTTTGTTCTCGCGATAACTTAAGAACCTCTTGACGGATCAACTTCAAACTTGGCTCATGTATGCATATGGGAGGGACAATGATCTGATTAGATTTTGGGCTCACAAGATCAAAGGTCAAAGGTCATAGAGGTCATAATATACATAAAAATGGCTCTTTCTCGCGATAACTTAAGAACCATTTGACGGATCGGCTTCAGACTTTGCTCATGTATGCAGATGGAAGGGACAATGATCTGATTAGGTTTGGGGGTCACGAGGTTCAAGGTCAAAGGTCATAGAGGTCATTATATACATGAAAATGGCTGATTCTTGCGATAGCTTTAGAACCATTTAACAGATCAACTTCAAACTTGACTCACGTATGTATATGGGAGGGACAGTGATCTGAGAAGATTTGGGGGTCACGAGGTCAAAGGTCAAGGTCATAATGGTCATTATATACATGAAAATGACCTGTTCTTGCGATAACATAACCATTTGATGGATCAACTTCAAAGATAAGTCATGTATGCATATGGGAGGGACAATGATCTAATTAGAGTTGGGGGTCAGAAGATCGAAGGTCAAAGGTCATGAATGTCATTTAATATGCGAAAAATTGCTCGTTCTCGCAATAACTTAAAAACCATTTGATGGATCAACTTCAAATGTGGCTGACACTGTGTCATTTGAATGGAACCATTTTTTTTTCATTTTTGTACTCTAAATGTATCCTAATACATTTCCCATAATCAAAAGTGATATATTTCTGATCTGGCAAAGGCGGAGGCATGTATTTCGACCACGCGTGGTCGAGGATTCATTTTTTAATATTTTTTTTTATGTTAGCACTTTAGTAACAACATTCCTTTTAGCTTCCATGCCCTTTTGTTGTCTTACCTTAATATTCATGTGGTACATGCCTTAGTATCTTATTGGTTAATTTGTAATGCAGACTTTGAATATTCATTTTATCTTTTTTTTTTCCCCTTATGCATTTATATTCATGTAAAATTAGTTCTATATTAAACTTTTGGAGCTTTGACAAGGAAAAACCCAAGGCAGTCTATAACTGGCATTCAAAGTAGCAACTTTACTTTATATTCAAATTTAAACATGTTTCTGTCCAGAACCCTTGGTTACCACCTCACCTGTTATGTGTAATGGCATCTGATTAGATGGAAACCAGTTTGTGTACATTAATTGTTGCTGTATCAGGCAAATCTTTTACAAGCTTCTTGGTTGTCAAGGAAAACTTCTCTTCAACAAGTATGCATGAAATTAATAAACAGGTCTATCCTTGCTAAAGTACCCACACCCATACGGGCACACTACAATCATATCAGCCTGCTACATAATATTTTTCGGGAATGTTACTTGACCTTTCATCAGTTTCACAAAGTTTTTATTCAAATTCCACAGGATTCCCTTAACAAGTGTAATGAATAAAAATTATACTTTATATCATGCAGTGTACATACATCTAGGAATCCTTGCAATCATCAGGAAGTTAAAGAATTTGCAGCATGGGCAGGAGTGATATTCTGGGGAGAGTCGTCAATCTATCGAGACGTCATGGTTACGTGTACTCATCAGAACAACTAAGACCAACAGTAGGGGTGAAAGGTTGCTTTGATTATGGGCCTCTGGGTGTGGAGCTTCGAAGGAATCTTCTGAATGAATGGTAAGAAAAATTGTCACCATGACATGCTAAACTATTTGGTTGTTTTCAAAAAAATAAATAAATTGATCAACTTTTATTCCAATAGAGAAATATTTTCTTTCTAAAATCAAATGCCTGCCAAATGCTTGTCTGACATAAGTCTGACATAAGTCTATATGTTGAATGATGCTGCATTGCAAGGATAAATAATTTGGCAACTAAACTTTCATCTTAACATGGTTGTGAATTGTAGAATTTACTCTGAGCTGGGTGTTAGAAATAGTTTAAAGGCCCTGTCCCATACTACTGTTTAACGATTCCATCTGAGAAAGGAGCACGTAATTTTATTTCATTGAAATTCGTTCTTCAGCTGGTTTACAGACGGATCTAGACGTTGGCAGACGGCGCTAGTTCATGGCCACATTTTTTTAATTTGCCTCCGTCTGACACCGTCTGACATAAATATTTAGATGGAGGCAGACGGAATCAATAAACGGTAGTATGGGACAGGGCCTTAAGATGGAAAAATACTCATGTCTGGTCAAGGGTTGGAATTCTCGTGATGCTGACAATTTTTTTGATGTAATGAAATTCATGACAGGGGCGTTTATTACGTTGACAAAATAGTTTAACCCATTCATGACAGAGGTCCACATTTTGTGGTTTGGCCTAATATCATTTGATGCAAAGCCCTAAAAATCATACCAAATACATGAGCAGAAAGAGCAAAAAATTCTACACAAACTGTGCCCATTTTGGTTGCGTCAATATTCGTTGTTTGATGCTGAAATTTTTTTAAAGGAAAATAAGCATTAAAATCTTTAAATTGGCAATGTGATAGAAAGTTTAAAATCACCGTTTTCCCCTGCAAATTGGCAACTTTTTGACTTCTCATCGTAATTTCTGTCAATTTATATTCATTTCAAATACATGACGTTTTATAAGAAAAATGTAGCAATAAAATAAAATAAAAATGTTGGTGTTGCCAATTTGAAGAATAAAAGCTGATCAAATTAGGCTTTGAATAATTCCTGTCACGAATGGGTTAAGTATGATATTCTTCATTCAGGTCGCTGATAGACGATCTTCGTTGTCACCCTCACTTCAGAGTTGCCTCAAAAGTGCCTGCCGTATTTTGCATGCAATATGGATTCTATCTATGCAGTTGTATCCTATATACATGTATATGTATCAGAGATAAAATAGCTCATACCCAAGAGTGACTAAATACCTTTGAATCAATGCAGGGGGGTGTTGCATAAAGCTGTTCCTGAAGTTACAAATGACTTTACGAATGACTAGAATTTGAAGTGGCAAATGGGATACCTAAAGTTTTTCCCAACGATTTAAGAAAGTGCAACTGCATTTCCAATAATCTCATTTAAATTGTGGCAAAGTAATTTACTTCGCAATGAAAATGTTCTTAACCCATAGAGGTACAGTGTCACCTTTAGGAGACGCTTTTGCAGTATCTGTTGGTCCAGAATGTTCGGCAGTACATATCATACATGAGCAGAAAGAGAAAAATGCACTGACAAATTTGAGCCCATTCCCATCGCCGTATGGTGTGGTGTTCTCGAATTAGAGCAGTTTAACTGTTAATAATCATTAAACTCTTTAAATTGGCAATGCAGTGAATAATATATAATCACTATTTCCATGTTCAAATTGGCAATTTCTGATAAAATTTTAAAATTATATTTCATTTTGGTTTATGTGATATCCATATTTATTTTTTTCAAGCTATGTAAGCGTGGAAAAAAATATTTTTTATTGCCAATTTGAAGATTGAAGATGATTAATATAGACCTCAAGAAAGCTCTGTACTGCTATGGGTTAAACAGACGTTTTGTTAATCTACATCTGTATATTTCACCTTTAGCTGATGCGACTTATGATAAATGAGAAAATTTTACGTTTGGCTCGCCATATTCAAGTTGTCGGTAAAGTCATTTGTAACTTTATGAACAGCTTTATGAAACACTCCCAGGTCTATGATTTACCAGTACATCTGTTGTGCTTATATTTTGTGGTCAAAAGTCTTAAAAGGTTTTCAATGTGAACAGAAAATCAATCTTGACAAGATGAATGACTAAAGCACTTTCTGTGGTCAATTTTGTGTATGATGATAGGTGGAGTGAAACGGTGAGCTCTCAGGAATATGTTGTTGGGGTGGAGAATGCAGCCCTTCACAGCAGCACAGCAACACAAACATCATCATCCTCATCCTCGTCAGAGGGGCAAGATAGTAGTACACCTCAGCATAACCTCCATGTCAGGTAACAAATTTCTACAGAAAATTTTCATCGGTTTGGGGTAATCATACAATTGTAGTTTAAGCTTCTACCAACCTTTAAGTTTGTAGGTAAGCTTTTGTCCACTCCTATGGACTTTCTCATGCCAAGTGATCAGTCACACTATTTCTAATTGAACAAATTTCTAATCTTGGTGCTCCGAAATATGTTCCAGTGCCAATTACCTCTGGCTTAGTATCCATCATCAGAATGATAGGGATAGGGATAGAATTGCAGTTGGGTTTAGATTATGGTTTAGAGTAAGGTGCATACATGTATGGCATGGTCTAATAATATCAAAACTTCAAACTTCAAACTGAGGTTTGAATGTTGACTGCTGAGCAGTTGTGACTAGAGCATGTGTTGTGCAACCTAATCAAAAATGCATGAAAGGGAAATTCTTATTAACCCTTAAGCTGCCAAAGCTACGTACAGCAGCCTCTGTAGCGGTGCCAGATACATGTATAGTCACATGTTCACTCATGCATACTGAACACCCCTGCAATAAACGTGGCACCAGGGGGAAATGCAGATGGCACAATAAGGGTTAAGATTGATGAAACTGAAAAGAAAAAAAAACATGAGAAGAGTAGGTTGATGAAAGTTTCAGAAAAAAATCAGAGACATTGATTTTGTGCTATTTCAGGGCTTGTTTACATCTGATAGTAATTTGATAGAGAATGTAGCAAGGGGAATAAACCATTATGTGGTAGGCCTCTATGGTAACTAGAGGATTTCTCTGTGAATGGAGAGTGTATTATTTATTCAAAATGAAATATTTTGTGGGACAGTGTTGACATGTTGCCACACTTAAGATTGTTGCTTCAGTAACATGTTTGTTTTTTTATGTTTGTCAATCTTCCATTTAGATTACCTCAAGACAACGGAGAGGCATGCCTACAGAGTTTATTACATCAGGGTATGTCTTTGCACAGGTCTATTGATAATGCTTCCATACATAGGGTTTTGTAAAAGGATGCAGTTACCTCCTCAGTTGCAGGGGTAACTGCCACAGCATAAGCAGCAAAAAAAAAAAGACCAAACCCCCCCAACAATAACAAACAAAAACTTGCCGCTTGCAAGGTAGGAAGATACAACATCTTTATTCTAATGTAATTCCTCGAAAAGAATCGTCACTTTGGCCAGTTAGGGCTTTTTTAAAAAATTGTCATTGTATAGCAATTTTATTCCTTTAAAGATTTACTGATATTTTATGTGACTTTATAGTGCTTGCTATCAAATTACAAGTTTTCAGATGATATTTGAGACATTAACATGTGATGTTAAATGTATGATTAAATTTGTCCTGTAAGAATTTTGTCACTATAACTAGAACTTAGCATGGATATACCTTGAAACTTGAAATCTTTGCTATGCTTCTGGGTATAGGTATTGTGCAGATTTAGAACTGATTCATTGTGTAGAGTCACTGCTTAGAACTTGTTCTGTACTTTCCCCACTGTTATCTACAGGTATATTCAGCCACTATTTCAATACACTGTGCCTCTTGAACAGAAGATTGCCTTTTGGGTTAGCCCAAGTAGGTCCCTGCTTTAACATGTCCTTACCATTGGAAGACCAAGACAAGTTCATCTTCAAGTAAGTACACCTTTTAAACATTTGATAGTCTCAGAGAGAGCGAGAGAGAGAGAGGGGAAGAGGGAAAAGAGAGAGAGAAAAAGGAAGGGAGAGATCAGGACAGAGAGCAGGGTAAAAAATACCTGGGGGGCAATGGGCGATTTTGCCCTTGGAAGAGCTCAAATAGCTCTCTAAAATCCTTAAATCCAATTCTTTGCGGCGACTTCAGAGTCGCCTTCATCTCAGCTCTGAAAATAAGCAAAAAGTTCTCAAAACTGTGATCTAGGAGCAGCAGAATTAACATTTCTTGGAACTAAGCTTTCTTGATTAACCGGTATTAGTAACACCGTACGGTATTGGATCAAAATCGGTATACATACCACCATGATTTTCTTCATACCGTGATACCGATGGCCGTCTCAAATTTATACCGTCTGGGCATTGAACTGTGTGGATTTATATGTTTTACCTCAAACTTTCCACTACTTAAACAAGTTGGGAGTACACATAAGATCACTAGGTGTTTCTTTTTCAGATATTCAACATACCAAACACTTTAAGGGTAGATCTAACCTCGAGTCTTGACAGTACACTTCCAACACACCAGCGAGGGTATGGGCCTGCACATGGAATGCAAGTCCGGTTATACTGATGTGCAGCAAATTCATAGTGCATACACACACACCGAGTGTGCTGCGTTCACTGACTTGCATGTTGTGACCATAGTGCAAAACATGAATGCATGGATGAGACCCCACACCGTCCAAACCCCGTTTCATAAAATTTGTTATCAATAACAAGCTACTGAAATCCTTGAATCTGATTGGCTGAGAGCAATTTTTTCATAGAAATGTGGCAGTTGTTACTGAAACTAAGTTTCATGAAACAGGGGCCCTGCTGGAGATGGAAGAGAAAGTGGTTATTGTCCAAACCCGTTTCATAAAATTTGTTATCAATAACAAGCTACTGAAATCCTTGAATCTGATTGGCTGAGAGCAATTTTTTCTTAGAAATATGGCAGTTGTTACTGAAACTAAGTTTCCTGAAACAGGGGCCCTGCTGGAGATGGAAGAGAAAGTGGTTATTGTTCATGAGAGAGGAGGAATAAAGTTACCAAGATATGTCGAGCTTGCGATAGTTCGTGAGTGTATGTCAGTGTGCTAGCATGTCAAACTTTTTTGTTGTTGTCAGGAATCAGTATTTATCTATAAATGTTTATTTTCCCCTATGATTTCAATGTTGTTCTTTGGCAAACTTTTATGTGTGTACGGAGCCTCTGTTATTTACAAATTAAATATTATCTACATGTATGAATTATCTACAAGTATGAAGAGAGGGGGAGACCAAAGCTAAGAAAATGAAAATTATCGAGGTGTTTGAAAATAAAAGCCCAGAAAGAGATGAATTGATTCAGAGCCTGAGGACTCTATAATGAAAAAAAACAACAACAAAAACACACAGATAAGATTTCTCATGAGAAGTGTAAACAAAAGTCGATGTTTATAAAAAATAAATCAAGGGAGAAAGAAACTCGATGAGTAACAGAGGAAGAGATAGGGAGCAAGCGTAGATGAAAAAATGAAAGAAAAAACAAATATAGACAAACTTTATAAACAGAAAGTTTCTAAGACATATGTCGAGCAGCTCTTTGTGATTATTTGATGGTTCGTGAGGGAGTATCAGTGTGCTTGCATGTCAGAAGTTTTTGTGGTCATGAATCAATATTTATTGATAATTATTTAATTTTTGTATCATTGTGAAGTTGGGAAAGTTTCATGTGTTTGTTGAGCCCATATCTTAGTAAAAGAAAAATAATCTCAATGAAAAGAGGAGAGAGAGAGGACGACCAAGGGAGGGAATAAGGAAAACATGAACTAAGAAAATTTAATTATATTTGAAGAGCCTGTGACTTTTATGTGAATTAAAAATTTCGAAGATAACACTTAACAAAAAAATGTAAACAAAAGTCAATGTTTATAAAAACAAGCCGAGAGGAGAAAGAAACCTGATAAGAGAGTAACAGAGAAAGGAGGGAAAAGAGACGGTGAGTATCATGCCTGAGGAAAAGACGCATTAATGCTTATTTTCCTTTAAAAGATTTTCAGCATCAAACAATGAATATTGATGCAACCAAAAAGGGCACAATTTGTGTAGAATTTTTAGCTCTTTCTGCTCATGTATTTGGTATGATTTTTAGGGCTTTGCATTAAAAGATATTAGGCCAAACCACAAAATGTGGACCTATGTCACGAATGGGTTAAAGTAGTTTTGATAGCCTGATTACATCATCTTTCTTTTATCACCAGTGGGTTGCAAATGTCAGAGATGTCCATGCAGTTTTTCTCAACTCCTAAAACAGCTAATCTGTGGTTTAACACATGGCAGAGAGACAGATTATCATGGTGGCGAAAGGTTAGATGCACTTTCATATCATCTATTGAGTCAGAATTTTTGCTCTTTATGTGTTTTCGTTACTCTTTATACATCTGTGCATCATTTTTGTTAGCATTCTGTGACATAATTTCTATTTTGTAATTTTGATTCACTCTGAGGGATTTTAACTGTCTTATATTTCGTACCGAATTTGATTAATTGGAAGTTAAGAATAGCTCCTACATTGACTTTGTTTCTTTTATGTGTATGGGTGTTGTTTCCTCATTGAAAACGGTAAGATTTAGTTGTCACATTGATCTGCCATAGGCTCCAATTCTGAGATATTTTACATTGCATTATCTAAGGGATGGAGCATTCAGTATGGTATTAGCCACTCTCCTCATTTTTCATCTGTTCTTTTGTCTTTTGTTTGCATAATGCTGAGCTGTTTTTTTTTCTCATTCCCTACTTTTTTTTAAAACATCTCCCATATCTGTCTCTTTTCTTTCTGTCTGTCTGACTCTATCTCTGTCTCTGTCTCTGTTTCTTTTTCTCTGTTTCTGTTTCTATGTCTCTCTGTTTGTTTCTCTGTCTCTCTCTGTGTCTCTGTGTCTGTCTCTGTCTCTCTGTTTCTATTTTTCTGCCTCTGTTTCTCTGTCTCTCTGTGTCTCTCTGCCTCTCTTTCTCTATCTCTCTGTTCCTGTCTCTATGTCGCTGTCTCTCTGTCTCTGGCTTTGTCTCTCGTCTCTCTGTCTGTTTCTCTGTCTCTCTGTTCCTGTCTCTTTGTCTCTGTCTCTCTGTCTCTGGCTTTGTCTCTCGTCTCTCTGTCTCTGTTTCTCTGTCTCTCTGATTCTGTTTCTCTGTCTCTGTTTCTCTATCTCTCTGTTCCTGTCTCTCTGTCTCTGTTTCTCTGTCTCTCTGATTCTGTTTCTCTGTCTCTGTTTCTCTGTCTCTCTGTTCCTGTCTCTCTGTCTCTGTTTCTCTGTCTCTCTGTTTCTGTTTCTCTGTCTCTCTGTCTATGTTTCTCTGTCTCCACCTCTCTGTCTATCTGTATCTATTTCTCTGTCTCTACCTCTCTGTGTGTATCTGTTTCTCTGTCTCCATTGCTATGTCTGTGTCTGTCTTCGTATCTGTCTCTTTGTCTTTGCTTCTCTGTCGCTCCTGCTTATCATTTCAACTTTGTAGTTCGCTGGCATACCATCAGACTTCACGGCAACAGACATCAAAACTACGGAACACATACAGTCTGCTGAAATACAGTACAAGTTTCCATGGGGAATAGATACCATTGAGAGAATATCCAACTATGGGAGCATACCGGTCGAACAAATGCAGGACTCCTTCAAGACTGATATGCAGGTAACGAGAAAAGCAAGTTTAAATGATTATTTCAGAGTGCAACAAAAATTCAATTTTCAAAGCAATTTTATTAAATTCTAAAAATTGTCCCACAACTGCACGAAACATTCATTGTGGAAGTACATTCTGTTTGATTTAAGGCATATTTAGTGGAATATTCATTCATTTAGTTAAAATGCATCTGAGTTTAAATGAAAGTTTTAGAAAGGGATAAGGAATGACAGAAAAAGAAAGTAAAAATGACCGTGATAAGAAAAAAAAAATGAAAAAAATCACTAGAGGGAAGTCTCACTTTTGAAATGACTTATCCAGAAATATCTCCAGAAAACAAGCAAATTTTTTAACAATATAAAAAAGCAATTAATAGAAGGCATACATGGATGGTTCATAATGCTTTTATTCACCAAGTTTTTTTATTATTTATTTTTTACTTTAGTATATTCTCTTCAGAACCGTTTGTTGATTGAAATCTGTGTTAAATTGTAGCAACTTTCACACATGTATGCCTAAATTTCAGGGAAAGGATGGGAGGAAGTCAGTGATCCCCCACATGATCGAAACTACTGCATCATTAGAAGGCGGCCTTCTGGCCTACCTGGTGGATGGGTACCAGGAGAAGCAACGGACAGACACCAGGGGTCAGTCAGTGTCCAGGGAGATCCTTCGGCTTCATCTCAGGCTTGCTCCTCTCAAGGTCATTGTACTACCAATCAGAGGGACCAGGGAACTCAGAGAGGTAGGGAGAGATGTGTTTTTGCTGAAGGTCCAAAATTATAGAGCACTAATTAAAAACTTAGTGATTTTGTTTGCTATTGTTGCAGTATATAGATACAGGGTATGGGTATGTTTGTTTACAGATGTATTCAGCAATGTACATGTAGATCTTTGTAGAACCCCTACTTCCCAAATGAGGTAGAATTCAATTGTACGAGAGTATGTTTGTTTGCATCTGTATGGATTGAATGCAGCTTTTATTATGCCTGTTTGTATTTCCATTGCATATGCATATCCAACACTGAAACTAACAAATCTCTTTCTACAGCTTGCGAGAGTACCCAGTGCATCTGTATTGTGTTTTGCTTCTTTTTGTAGCTGTCTGAATATTTAGGCAAGGAGTTCAGGAAAGCTGGTGTCAATGTGAGGAGCATCATTGAAGTTGCTCCATCGCTGGAGAATTATTACACCATGTAAGTCTACATCCTGAGTATACGAGGTGTCCCAGAATAACCAGAACGGCAGACTTTCAGTACTTTGCCTTCAAAAAGTATATAATTTTTCTAATTCATTTCCTGAAGCATCTTCTACAGAAGAGAATGATGCTGAGATCATTGAATTTGATGAAGTGATTTTGATTTATGCCCGTTTCTCAAAATGCAGTCATTTTTAAATTTCGCATGTTTTTGGCGACCGATGAGAGCAGAATTGTGTCGGAAATGATGCGTGTCGATAACAAAGCATGCCATATGTAAGGCCATTCCCAACACAATTCTGCTCTCATCTGTCGCCAAAAACTTGTGAAATTTCAAAATGACTGCATTTTAAGAAATGGGCAAAGAATCAAAATCACTTCACCAAATTCAATTATCTTGATATTCTTCTCTTTAGAACATCCTTTACCCATTGATGTAATAAGATTATCTACTTTTTCAAGGAAAAGTACTGAAAATTTGACTTTCTGCCTTTTCTGGGACACCCATGTGAGGGGGTGTCTTGAAAAGTCCACAAAACTAATTTGCAGGCGCAAACCCATGTTAGTCATTAACCTTTCGTTTGCCAAGCGTGCCAATTGACAATGATTAAAAAACAACAGACAAAGGAGAATTGAAACAATGAAACTTTTGGGGTGGACTTTCCCTTTAAGACCATAGAAAATAGAATTACTACTTTTGCAATGTGAATATACAGGAAAATAATGAGAGTATCATGGAAACAAATGAAAACCAACAAAAAATATTGCAACTGGCGGGCGTAAACAAACTATACTGATTGGGTAGTTAAGTAAAGAAAAGCCAAATACTTTGGTCACTTTAAAAGGCACTAACGTTTCTCAAAAGATATGTTGAAGGGAAATGTAGAAGGTACTAGACTGAAGGGGAAATGCAGAATCAGCTGGGAAGAAAAAAATCATGAACTGGAGTGGTCTAAAACTGCAAGAGTGTACCAGATTGGCAAAAGACAGAGTTATTTGTAGAAATGTTGCAATCAACCTCTGAACCGGGAGAAGATTCCTGGACAGGTAGATTACAAAGGATCTGCATAATAGTTCACTTTCGGTCTTAATTAGCTACCCGATAATCCCTTGATCACCTGTGGACTGGAAAATGTACAATGAACCTGAAGATCTTGGCAAATCTACCTCTTCAGAAATACTGTGGCAGCAGGTTGTAATTTGAATAGCACATAAAGAATTTTTCAGTGTCATGAAGGGTCGAAAAACAGTTGGACTATAGACTATTTTGTTGAGCAGTGTTCCCATGTGATGTGATAAGACAACAACAACAACAACAACATAAACAGCAAAATAAAAGACATTTTAGGATATAGTAAATGGCAAATGGCATATTTTAGGGTCATAATCCTGTTAATTGCATTCAGATTGCATTCAGATTTGTTCGTTATGTTTTTGTTTTAAGTTTAGTAAACTTTTTGGCTTGATTGAGTTTGGTTTCTTTCTTTAAATTGAAATACACTCATTTGCTCCAAAGAGTATTTCAATTTTAAAAATCTCTTCTTTCTATCTTCTCCAGGTTCGATGAGATGGGTGTACCTTACACAATCTTACTGAATGAGAATACAGTAAAGACTGGTATACTAAGAGTGAGGCATAGAGACACAACCCTCATGGTAAGTTGGTTAGCTTTAGAACCTCAAGATAAACATTGAGTCCAGCTCTGCTTAAAAGGTTTCTTCGAACAAAGTATAAGGATCTAAACTGATGTTGAGGTCAGCAGATCAACATTCCTAGCTCATTGGCCTGATTTAGATCTAAAGTTGAGTTTTACCAAGTTGAAGGTTTGTATTGATCTGTATGTAAAGAAGGATGGGTGAATCTTGCTTTTATTAGAAGTTTGTGTCGTAAAGATTGATACCATGCTTGTAAACTGACCAAATATCTGCAGTGTCACAGAAGTGCCTTGCCAGTTTTATTGACATAAATTTATATTAATATCTCCATTTTATTCCCTTGCCACTCTTTTGTCAACATGACATTTCTAATTTTGCCATCAATGTTTGATTTCTCTCAACACCACAGCAACAACTGCATATCACTGAAGTGAAAGACATGATCATGCGGCATTTAGAGGCGGAATGAACAAAGGCTGGTGGAGCTTATCATAGGGACCATGCAGAGAAACCACCATGACAAGGGCTACAAGTTGCTTGCATCCTTTGGTATCTGTAACAGACACAGTTACGCCATTCAAAAGCAGAATTGGACTCGATGATGGCTGTACAGAGGCACCACCACCTTTCATGTGAGCTATGAACTGTTCATGTCTAAGATATGATTCTGTGTCATCTAGAGACAGACTTTTGTAGAGTGAGGTAACCGAAGAGGACCATAAACAGATACTGCCTTGTAACAGCGTAATGTGAACATTCATTTATCATCTAGTCAAGACATGATTCAGAATAATTGAGAGGCGGGATGAGGTAGCCAAAGATGACCATGAAGGGATATTGCCTTGTAAAAGCAGGCTGTAAACATTCATTTATCATCTAGTCAAGACACGATCCAGAATAATTGAAGGGCAGGCTGAGGCAACCAAAGAGGGCCATGAAGAGATATTTATTGCCTAGTAGCAGTGAGCTGTGAACATTCATCTACGGTCAAGTCAAGACATGATCCTGAATCATTGAGGGGCAGAATGAGCCAGGTATGGATGGCTATGCTGATAACTGCATCTGTCAAGCTGTGTAGGACATGATCCTGTGTCATCCAGAGACGGAACTCCAGTCTGAATCAAGCAAAGAGTACCATCCAGACATACCACTATCATGTAAGATGAGCAGCTGGCAACTGTAAGGTTGATGATGCTTTCTCCATTTACACATGCATATTGTATGATTCATTTCAATAGGTATTTGTATTATTATGTGAATCTTCAGGAATGAAAAGAGAGAAAGATAGAATTGTCATGAAATCTTGACATTGATGCATTAAGTGATTGGTGATTTGTCAAGTGATATGTTACTTGTGTTGAATGTGACTTTGTGTGATAGGAGTAAAAGTGAGAAGCAGAGGGGAGCATTTCATGAAGAGTTCTGTCGGTGATTTTCACTGACTAATTTGCTTTCAGCCATTCAGATGCAAGGATTTTCAGTAGCTTATAACATTTGTTGGTGATTTTCACTGACAAAACTCTTCATGAAACGCTGGTCAGTCAAAATGAAAAAAAGAAGTTATGGCACCTTATTGGCGGGGATGGGCTAGATACTATGAAAGACAGTGAAAGAGTTAATGTCCACATAAGAAACAAAAAGATCTAAGCTGAGAGGTTTTTTGAAAAGGCTCAAAGTGTGTGCAGTATAATGCTTTTTATGCAAAATGTATTTCCACACAAATGTGATTTTCATTGACACAATTCTGTTCGATGTGTGTCAGGTATTTTTGTACCTTGAAATTTAGGATCGTTCACTGTTTTAGATGACGCATTTTCTGAAAGGTACCAACTTACAGAATATCAGTGAATGAGTAAACTTTCTCGACTGCCAACCTGCAGAATTAGAATAGGTCCATTGCTGCTTCAAGGATGCACAAGAATACTACCCAATCATGCCTTTTGCAGTATGAACTGCAAAAGGCATGCAGGTGATACTGGTTTCTCCTCATTCTGTTTTTTTTTTTTTTTTTATGTCTCCACACACTAAAAGGGAACTGGAGACATTTTACCTTGGCTGCATTTGCTACAAAGAAATGATGGAGCATGTGTAATAACTGAAAACACTCTGGAATGAGCAGAAGTAAGAAAAATAGCCCCCGTAGAGAAAATCTCAATTTTTCCCTGAGTCATGAGTGAATAGATATGTGTGACTCTCAAGACAACAGATAACAGAGCAACGGAGCAGAGGCAATACTAGTCCTAACTCTTTACATTGATGCTGTCTAGCCTGAGCCTTGATCTCTCATTACCTTCAATCCTATTCAAGGCAGAAAATCCTCTCTTACAGTCTGAAATAAAGAACATATGAAATAAATTGCAGTAAAATCTGTCACTTCTGTGGTGGCTAATGAATCAATTAAAATGGAATCAATGGAGTAATTTGAATGTAATTCAATCAGAATACTCAACCCTGAAATACTGGCACTGTAGGTGATTATGAGGGAGAAGCATGAACTATGGGCACTGCATAGACCATGGCACAAGGCGATCGGGTGCCATTTTGGCCTTGGTGCCCCTCTGAGAGGATTATGAGCCCTCAAAAAAGTGGCTGTGACCTGAATTTGACGACATTTAAGGCCTAAATTATGCTACAACGGTTACAAGTACAACTTTCATTCCTCTGGAAACATCTTCCCCACTTGCAGCCATCTTGAACCCACTCTCTGTATCTAATTCAGTCAGATGATCATGAAGAGCTTGCAGTAGCCCCTCCAAGGCGGAAATGGTGGCATCCAGATTTGGCTGGATACAGGACATATCAAGGGAGCTAGCCTGAAAGAAATAAAAAAATGAAAATATTCAGGCATTTGTGTAATACTTATTTCCATTATAATGTTTAGGAATGATACACTTTCTTCATGGCATCTTTATGCCAGCTCCAAACGATGAGCTTTGCAGTGTACAGCTTGTAGCTCTGGATTGATGGCTTGAAATTTGCGGACCACGCCATTGTTCTTGTCCGGCATGAGGTTGGCTCCATCAGACCCAGCACTCCTGCCATCTTTTTTAAAATGTCTCCAGTTGTAATACCAAGTTGACTTGGCTTTTCCACATCTTCTGCCATAGGTTCTACAGACTGACGAGTTTCCAGCCATCTTGATGGGATGTTCTCGTCACCTAAGTTGCATATATAAACAGACATGTATTTCTAATCATTCTTGGTTATATACTCACTAATGGAGAATGGGTTGCATGGGATGTTTGATTGGTAAACTGTCATTTGTGGTCTTGTATTCACTTTGTCAACTTGTCATTTCATCTAATGCTCATTCTGGCTTTTCACGGAGTGGACTAATTCTTGAATGTTAGAGTATATGATACAGTCATCTATCTGCATATAGTTGTACTGTCGATGTTAGCTTGTCAGTTTGGTTGTTTATGTAAATTAGAAATAATAAGGGACCAAGCACTTTGCCTCGTGGTACTCTTGATATTACTCTAACCTGTGAGTGCCCTACCCCCCCCCCCCCCATCATCACTTCTGCTTGTCTTCAGAGATACTCCATAAATGCATCAGTCTGTCCGATCTGAATGTCATTTAGATAGACATATTTTTCAAAGCCAAGCATATCTGCTAGATGATCCTTGAAAAAACATGGGTGACTTGATTTGCTGAATATAAGAACAAACAAAAGAGACTGACATACAATATATGAGACAAAGAATGTCACATTTATTAGGCAGAGATAAAAAGAAGTGATCAAAGATATGAGCCTTGATGAAAAAAAAACAGTTTTGTATCTGATCTTCTAATCCTGTGTAAATGTTTTAATAAATACATAATAAATAAATAAATATATGATAAAAAATAGATAAATGAATGTTCTGAAAAATTTACTGAAGTTAGAAATACACATTGGTCAAAACTAGGACTGAATAAGTACATTATAATGTATTTAATCATTTTCAGTCACTTTATTAAGTGAACAGAATAAAAAGAAATGAGTAGACAGCTTGAGCCAACATTAAGACAACTAAGTAAAAAAGAAATTAGGCCCATATCTTTGCATTATTTGACCCATATCCCGTTGGTATATTTATCTCAGGTTTTAGATCAAATTGGAGAGCATTATGTCTGAGAGCCTAGCTCTGTGTGGCCTCATAATGATCCCTCATGGCTAAAAACATGTTCAGTGGGGGAACTAATGGCAGGAACTGGCAAAACCCTCATTGCAAGAGGGAACAGGTGACACAGGTTGGTTCTATTTCTCCACCAGAAGTTAAAACAAGCATTCCCACCCTGACTGTCAGTGTCATCCACAAAATTAGATGCCATTTCCAGATAAGTGTGGTACTAAGACACTACTGAGCTAGTGCTGTTACTTTTGTGCCTGCTTCCTTGAGGCCTGTAACCTGCAAAGAGGCGCGACTTTTTCTGAGAGATCCTACAGTGCTTGTGTAATAACGCAGTCTGTATTTTGAAAAAAAAGTAAAAAGAGAGAAGGGAAAGACAAATATGCAGGTACTGTATAAGCTGAAATTTTTGCGGTGTTTTTATTTTCGCGAATTTCGCGAATCACTCGCCTATCGTGAATTTAACAACACGCTAAAATATCTGCACATTTGCTTTAGCTCTCTTCATCGGCACATTGTTGCTATGCACTATGTGGAAAGTGCAGCAGTCCTCCGTGTAGTGTGTAGCATCATATCACAACACACAGAGAAATTGTCACTCACCACAAGTTAGTTTCGTAGTCACTTCCAAATCCCCTATAAGAAGCCAAAATCTGCTACCAAAAATGCGGAATTGGTGCAATTTTTCCAAAGCATGCAGCATTTTAGTGGGGTGGTAAGAAAGAGAGTCGCCGAAAACGCGCTTTTTTGTTTATCGCAAGCTATTGGCAAAAAAATAATCGAAAAAGAAAACCTTACGGATCTGCCGATATGGCTCTTTCATATGTACTGTTCCGTCTTGCTACTGCTCTTGTGCTTGCGAAATCAACAACTCGCGAAAATGTCTGTGAGCCTGTGATTCGCGAAAATATCTGTACGCGAAAATATTGGTTTATACAGTACTTTTGCAGAAGAAATTAATAGACTAATCCAGAAAGAACCTACAAAATTTACTTCTGTCAAATACATTTCCTTCAGTTAAAACAACCGAATACAATATTGTGATTTTTTTGACACCCTTTTCTCAATGCATGCACATTCTGCACCTACCCCTGAAAAGCATACCCTTTTCCTTGTTTGGTTTTTGTTTTTTCTCACGGATGCTGTCCTTGTTTAAAAAAGGAAGTGAAGATACATTGTGCAGCATGATTTGGTACCCCAGGGAACTGCCTGATGGGTCATAAAAAGGGGACAAAGGAAATATATTCATGTACATACTTATCGTTTACTGAAGCCTCGTCTGCCGACTTGGGTGATGCTAATGAAAACAAACTGCTCGTACTATCGGTACTGCATGCACTCTGCCTCTCAGGACATGGACTTGCTTCAAACAGGCTTTGGAGGTCAACATCCAGAGAAACTAATGCATTGATTTTACTCTTGTTTGGTATTGTTGCATCTGGATTCTTGCTCTCAACATCTATGTATTCGTCCCATTCTCGTGAATAGGTTTGCAGTTTGACCGTTGAGTGAAAAGAAATGTCAAACGCCTTTCAGATTTCATCTGTTACACCCTGTACATCGTTACAGTCCAGTGTTATTGTTTTTATAGATGATCCTGATTTGACCAGAAAATTATACTTTTCCATGGTTTTCAAATCAGATTAGTGATTAATATAGTGCACCTTACAGACAATTCTGTGTTCAATGATCTGATTAATAGCAAAGAGAAATCCTTCCAGGCTATAAAATACAATGCAGCGTTCCTCTCCAAGTACTGTATCTGTAATGTCAAACTTGAGAATGCAAATTTGGTCCATAAGGTTCATGAAGTCCTTTTTGTCTTGAAATCCTATGGTGAAGACATTCATCATTCTGCATGGAAAAAAGAAAAGAAATTTGTTAGTTACAAATTACATTTACTAAAAAAACACCAATTTTCAAATTCTAATCACACTTTTAAATATAAAGTGAGAAGTTTGCAAACAAGTTTGCATTCCAGACAAGATACAAGATAGACTACGCAGTCACATGATCTATACAAAATCTTTTGAAACGCATTTTGGCAATTCGTTTCATGAATGCATCTTGACTTCATTCGGTTCAGCTTTTGTCCATAATTTGCAAAGCTTCTATCTATTAGCTGTGCAGAAATGCTATCCAGTAGCGTGTGACATTGCCTTAATTTACCTTGATTTTTCATAGCATGTATGTGCTTTATAGCCAATCTTCATCCAATATGTAATGCTTGAGGACAATGAAGTTCTTTCTGCCAGTTTCATACACATGAAGCGCGTAGAAGTCTGCAAGGTCCTTCTTGGTCACAATTTCAAGTAGGCGTGGCTTTGGCATCTCTACTTCATATGCATGGTATCTCTTCTCAAGGGACAGGGTCCTCAGTTTATGGCAAATAAAAAAAACTTCACAATTCCTCAGTACAATACTGATTATCTGTCTAAATTCACCAAATCCTCCTTTGAAGGAAGTACAAAGACACAGTCCCTTGGTGTATTTGATGCCACTGATGGTAACTGATGATGCTTTCTCAATGTTGACCTCTGGACAATTTAACTGTGAAATTGTTTCTCCCAAATCTTCAGGAAGCTCATCGGTATTTATCTGTGAGGTTGTTTGTGGAAAAATGCCTTCATCAGCGATATTGTCACATGAATTGTGATAACATTGTAGAAGTTGATGTCGTTTTGCAAGTGTAAGGCGTATGTTCTTAGTGTTCTTAGTCTGTTTCGCAATACTCTTGAAGTAGCTATGCTTGGCTTCAAATCTAAGAGTACCACAATGAACAAGGGTGCCAAATTTTCGAGTGAGACTTGGATAGTGCATTAGAAAGTGAATTTTTGGAATCATAGCCTCTGATCCAAACATATCACAAAATAATTCAACAAAATCTGTGATATATGCATACGTTAGTGAAATGCACTATGAACATGGCGGACAAAGAAAGTGGACAAAATAAACAACCCCTCATTCTACCCTTCACAATGGTTCTGGTAGTCAAAAGAACATCCCTTCACAGCTATTATGTTTAATCATGTAGTTCCAGGTGAATATGCATGTGACACCTGTTCCACATATTTTAGACAATAGCAGTGAAGGGATGTTCTTTTGACTACCAGAACCATTGTGGAGGGTAGAATGAGGGGTTGTTTATTTTGTCCACTTTCTTTGTCCGCCATGTTCATAGTGATGGTCTCTTCACACTGCACAGGCATCATAACAATGTCCAAAATACTGACAAGCAACAAAGTCAACTCCCATGCTGGTTCCGTCTCGAGAACATGATCAGAATAGAGCAAAGGAAAGAATCGCATGAAGTTCCATATCTGAGAAGCATTTTGCTTCAGATATGCGGTTGTTATCAGTTTTGAAGGTTTGTTCACTTTATCACTGTAAGGAATGTTTGTGATACAATCGTTTATCAAAGCCACATCCAACAGTTTTTGTTGCTTAAACTGTGTCAGTATTGTTTTCATCACATGAGGACAAACTCCCTCTAAAAGGTCATGGGCAGGATCTGGGTGTAACCTGTTAATGGCATGAAAATACCCTAAATTGTTTAGAGGGGATTTTGTTTTGAGACCATAAACTGAAGACAAATGTTCATGTGTAAGGGCAAGTTCTATCTGTCTGTCATATCCTTCCACAGACCTCTCATTTAAAGTGGAGGAGATGAATTTACCTAGAGGCCCTTCCAAGACATTTCGAGTACACATGCAATATCTACAAAACTGATTACATGTGAAATTCTCAAGGAATCCTCCTATTGAATGACTGGCAATATTATCTCCTGCAAGAAAGCTTAATGTCCCCTTGATAACATGATTATGTTAAGAGTGAAGAGGATATGTTGAATGTATTTTGACCTGATGTATTGATTGGTTGTGGCATTGCTTCCATGTGCATTGTATAGTGTAGTCCCATGTATAGACATAGGTACATATTATGTGGAGAGCGATAATCTCCTAGTATAAGCCTACATACGTAAGGTGGATTTGTATAGAGTGTTGCTGAGAGTAATTTCAGGCCAATTTCAGGTAGTTTACTGTAGTTATGGCAGGACAAATTCCTCTGCCTCCTCCACTCAAAGTGGATGGGGACCTAAGTGGAAATTGGAAGAAATTCAAGCAGTTGTGGACCAGTTATGAGGTTGTCACTGGATTACTTGATAAAGATGACAAGGTCCGTTCAGCTACGTTCATTACAGCTCTAGGGATAGACGCTCTAGACATACATAATAATATTCCATTTACCAATGAAGAAGAGGCTGAAAGCATGAGTACCATTTTAAGTCTTTGGGATAGTCATTGCAAGGGTGCAACTAATGTGATATATGAAAGGTACAGATTCAGCAACTGTACACAGGGTTCTGATAGTTTTGATACATTTCTTGTCAAACTAAGATCACTAGCCAAGTCATGTGACTATGGCATGTTGACCGATGATCTTATTCGTGACAGAATTGTGTGTGGTGTAAAGGATGTAGGGCTACAAAAAAAGCTCTTGCAGGAATCTAAATTGGATTTGGCAGCATGCATAAAGGTCTGTAGGGCATTTCAGGCCACCAAAGCCCAAATCAAGGATATGATGGCCTCAGAAGAAAGAGTGTCGTATGTCAATGATCAAAAACAAAAATCAAGTGGTAATCAGAAAGCCAGAGGAAAGGGCAATGACAGTAAAGCTGTGCTCATAGATAAATGCAAGTATTGTGGTGGAAGTCACCCAGTAAGGCAATGCCCAGCTTATGGCAAGAAGTGTAAGAAGTGTGGCAACCCAAATCACTTTGCCAAGGTCTGTAAGAATGAGGAAACAAAACACAAAAACAAGGTCAAACTTGTACAAGATGATGATGATGAAGAGGTATTAGTCCTAAACGCAATTGGGGGTGAGGCCTTCAAAGACAAAATAATGGCCACTTTCTTGATACGAGGCAAGAAAATCTCTATGCAGATTGACAGCGGAGCCACATGTAATGTGATCCCAAAGAGGCATGTACCCGATAATGCTCAGGTTACCCCTTGTACTAAAAGATTATCGTTGTATGGTAACAAGGCAACAGTAGAAGGAATAGTGGTATGTACCATTAGTGTCAAAAATCCGAAGAACCATAAGAAATATGATGTAAAGTTTGTGGTTGTTGAAGAGGACTGCACACCCTTGATTGGCGCTAGGATGTCGCAGATCATGAACATCCTCAAAGTTCAACACCAAAACTTCATGGTAGGGTCAGTTTCAGAAGTTTGCACAGTGGTAGGTAGTGGTCCAAACAAAGAAGAAGTGATAAATGCATACCCGAAAGTCTCCAAGGGTCAGGGGAAGATGCCCGGGAGAGTGCATCTACAAGTGGATCCATCTGTTGAGCCTGTGGTAATGCCTCCAAGGCGTGTACCCTTGGCAGTAAAGGCAAAGTTGAAAGCAGAATTGGCTAGACTAGAGGGATTAAGTTATATTATATCAACAGCATGTATGCTGAAAGAGCATGGAGATATGGCACCAACAAGACCTACATCAACAGCAAGCGTGCTGAAAGAGCATGGAGATATGGCACCAACAAGACCTACATCAACAGCAAGCGTGCTGAAAGAGCATGGAGATATGGCACCAACAAGACCTTATATCTATATACATAATCATGATGACCCTCTAGTCCGAATACTTGTGCTAACAACTCTTTCTCGATTTGAGAGTACCGAGTTTCTGTTGGTGTGAGAGCACGGCTCGCGTAGGACACCAGTTGTCCATCCTGGAGCAATGCAAACCCGAGTCCATATTGGGATGCATCGCCTTGTCCTTCGGTGGGACACTTTTCATCGAAATATCTCAAGACCGGAGCGCGCCTGACCAGGTCTTTGATTTCCTGGAACGTTTCTTCTTGTTCCTGTCCCCACAGGAATTCTGCACCTTTGTGCGTAAGGCGTCTTAGCTCTTCGCTAATGTCTGATAAACGCAGGTGGAATTTCCCGAGATACTTCACCATGCCCACGAATCATTGAATTGCTTCAACCGAGTCTGGACGCGTCATGTTTCGTATGGCTTCTACTTTGCTCGGATCGATTTTCAGTCCATCCTTACTCAGGACATGTCCCATGAACTTGATTTCTTGCGATTTGTATTCTAACTTCTCACTGAGGCGAATTCCTCGTTCAGAGCATCTCTCAAGGAACGCTTTCAAGTTCTCATCATGGTTGGCACTTGCTTCAGCCATGTCGGCTCCATGTCCTGTTATGACGATGTCATCCGCGATTTTGAACACACCCTCCAACCCCTCCAAGTTACAGTCCAGTTGTTGTTGGAATATTTACGGTGCTGGCGAGATCCCGAAGGGCATTCTGTTCTACTGGTATCTGCCCCATGGTGTTTGGAAGGTTGTCAATCGGGCTGACTCGTTATCTAGTTCTATTTGTAGAAAGCCTTCTTCACAGTCCACTTTGGTGAAGACTTTAGCTTGGAACATGTGCGGTAGCACATCTTCAATTACGGGGAGAGGGTAATGTCCCCTCTTCATAGCCTTATTCAAGTGCAGAGGATCTATACATACTCTGATACTGCCATTCGGCTTCTGTACTGTAACCAAACCAGATACCCATTCTGTTGGTTCTACTACCTTCTCTTTTTGGTGCTGTATCTCCATGCTCTTTCTTGACATGCTTTCTGTGACCCTGCATTGACACATATTCTTTTTTGCAGAGTGGGCACGAGAACTTGATGTTTGCCAAATAATCTGGACCCTCGTGAAATGCAAACTTGTCTACAATCTCTGCAAGTTTTTCCTTGACATACACCGTCAGCTCCATGGTCATTGCATCAAAAGCATTCTCAGTTTGTTCAGAATGCACATCATCCATTCCAAAGAATTCCAGGGTTGCACTTATGATTAAGGCATCTGTATATTTGGTAATGAAATCTACAGCAGCATTCACATCCTTCATAGGCTTATCAGCAATGTTGGTTAGTTTCAAGAAGTTCTTGGCAGCATAGAGTGTCCCAGGATCCCTGGATGACTGGGTGGAGTACAACAGCTTCCATATGACCTTCAGTACACAATGGAGAGCAAATAATTATGTAATAACACATTTTCATGATAAATAAGACATTTACATGGAATGCTATTACTGTTCCATGTAAGTCAGAAAAGAAGCTATACTTTTTAAAATGTATCACAAATTTGATAGAATATATATCACAATTCTTTCACCATATTTAGGTAGAATAACTCTTCCATTTTCATTTGTGGGGTCTCATTTTCTTATTTATTGGAAATGAGTCAGTTAATACATCACTGTGAAAACCCATTTGTGCCAACATCAACAATGCCTTGCCTGCATTGGATGCACTACACAATATGCAAGTGCAATGAAACAGACAGAGCATTGTTGATGTATGCACAAATGAGTTTTCAATTGATGCATTAATTGCCTCCTGTCCATTACATTCATTACTAATACCCCACAAATGTGGTAACAAATTAAAAGAGAAGAGTTACTCTTTCTAACAGTGGTAAAAGAATTATGATATATTCATATATTTTTTATATAAGCAAGTTAACAATAGTAGCATATTTAGGTCTCACATGGCAGAACAGTCATAGCAATAAAGAGAGAACTTCATAATCCTCATCTCACATTAAATAATTGCTTTCATGTAATTAATGGAGATGGGGAATGCAGTAAAGGGCTACATGCAAAGCTTTATTATTTTTGCAAATTAGATAAAAAAGGAAGCTTCAATGTTAACAAGTACCAATTCTTATACCTGGAATTATGTTTAAAACCAAGTTTGAAATATTTAGAGAACTTAGAAGTTTTTAAAACTATTCTGGAATTTTCACAATATTTTCCATCATTCACTGATGCCTTTCTCAAGTAGTATGCATCTTAGCACTACAAAAATGCAAGCAAAATCAAATTTCATTCACGTACCATACCTCTAAGAAATTTGCCATAGTATGAAAGTCATCGATGACTGGAATGACACCCTCCCACTTTCCTGCTGATGTTTGGCTGTCCTGTCTGTCTAATTTGGCATTCATTTGACGCTCACAGGTAAGCAGATCTCCTCCACTGATGATAGGCAGTTGTTTTACCATTTGCTGTCTCAGGGATGTATTTGTTCATTGCATCCAAGATGGCCACCATCCCCTCATTAGTGTTCTCATTTTCTGTCAACACACCAAGATTGACCTGAGTTTAATCAACAAAATTGAAAATCAGATATTTCCTCCAAACAGTTTATATATGTTTTTTTTTTTTAATATATTATTTCATTTTGGGGGGGGGGGGGATAATTTCAGGGTTTTTTTTTTTCTTTACACTTTGCAACATACATGTAGCAAAAAGGAATGTAAATATTATTCTAAGTTAAGATTTTCCTTCAAAGACTGTTTTAGAAGAAAAACAAATGTACTTGCTCATGCATAATATTGATATTTGTTTTATTGGAACAGGTTGAAAGAATTTATTTCCCTTTAGTTTAATATACAATCTCATTGGTTTTATTGCAGTCTTCTGTGGAAAATTTGAACTTGAAAAGTGTCAAGTTAATACTTCAGTGCTGCTTTTTCTCTTCCTATCTTTTACTACCCATAAGGATGTAGAATATTCATCTTCATAAGAAAAGGAGTGAGCTTGCTTTACATTTTTGAAAATAGAGACTCGACTTTAACCAGTAGATTGTACCTGTTTTACTATGTAAAATGTTGGTGACTATAATGCTGCCTTGGCATAATGTTTTGTATACAACATTTGTTTAGATCACACTGATTTTTGTAATTCTTGCTTGATTTTGATCAACAAAAATGGAAAGATACAGAAAAAATAGCAAATATTTTCTGTCAGTCTAGTAGATCTCTGTGTACTGTAATTGTGAAAAATATATTACTTCTGCCAGATTTGTAACTAGGTAAATAGGTCATGAATAAAAGCAGTGATCCCTAAAATATTTTGTATTTTTTCACTTCATTTACTAATATTATAAAAAAAAATGTAGACATTCAAAAAACAATTGCCTTCATTACAAATCCCTCCATTTCATCTGACTCAAGTTTTACAGTGAACAAATTTCAAACTCACAACTTTGCTCTTCTTCTTTGTTGCCTCCATATACTTGTGTTGTTTGAACTCTGGAACATATGGGCGGAACCAGTCAAGTGCAGGAACATTCTGGACAATCCATTGTCCAACTAACATTATCCATTCATTTCTCAATGCATCATTGTCATTGACTGTGGGAAGAAAGGTTGACAGGGGACAGGTTTTGATGTCAGCAGTAGGACCTTTGTTTGGCAGAGAGAAATCAACAATTCTGTTCTCAACAGCGATCATGTGGTAGTAATGGAGATCTTGACTTCCTTTCTCCATTGTCATTTGACGGGGATTTATGCGAATATCCACACTGTCTCCATTAATAACAAAACCTGGGTGTCTGGTTTTGTTAAAGTCATTGAGATTTTCCTTTGCTGATGCCTCCTGACTTTCTTGGAATCTCTCTTCTTCTGCATGTTCAGTCTCCACTCTTTCCTTCCAACAAAGTACATCTAAATCATAGTCCTTACCCATTTCCAGTTGCTTATTGATGAGTGTAGCATAAGAAACAGTCATTCCTCGAGCATGCATCCGGTGGATTGCCTTTACTCCTGCTCCATTACTGCGAAGAGCGAGTGCTGTCAATGTTTGATGAGCTGCGACATGCTCACTCCTGCAAAAGAGGAGCACAGCAGCTGCCGTCATCAAACCTGGAAGGATGGTCTTGTATGCCTTCTTCTTGCGCATTTCAATGTCTGGATTCACTCCAGCTGTCTTCAGACAGGTAAGCATTGTTGGTGCCTTCTCCTCCATTTCCTTTTCTTGCTTCTCATATGACCAGTTCTAAAATGAAAGAGAAAACAAACTTCATGAAAATATATGGTAATGTACTGTCATACATACACACACAATCACACATATTCACATCCCAGCCCCCCCCCCCCCCGACCTACCAGAGTGAAATAAAAATAACTTAAAGTGCACATTAAATCTAAGAAAAAGATGGCAAGTTTTTAAAATCTTTGCTATTATACAGGTAATTTGTGGAACATATTGTAAGGACAGTTCCCAAATCAAAAGGTAAGGGCAGTTAGAGTAACTTGAAAGAAATTAGTTATGTTTTTTAACTTGCATTATTTTGCATATTATCCCATATCAATATGAGCTATAGCTAGTTGATCAGACTTGATTAAAGGGAATATTTAGTAGTCTAGTTGTCGAGAAGATCTAGCCTATAAATTAAAAGCAACGCTTTATTCCAATTTTATTGTACAAATCATTTGCTTTGAGCAAAACACATACTTAAAAGGACTTTTAAACTAAACATTTTTACTGTAAACCTTCATTGCACTTCATGGCACATATTCCATTCTTTACTTACTTGCAGTGCATACTTGCTGGAATCTCGAAAGGAGGTTGTGGTCTTCGGACTGCACAGCTCTGCACTTTCCTTGGAGATTTGTAAGGAAACAAAAGCCAGTAATTCCTTTCTTTTTTCTTCAGAACTGCCAATATCCCTGACTAACTGAGCTATGTTGCCTTGTTCAACATCCCTTGTTAATTTTTTCCACAAAATACAGCCTATAGATGGTTTTTTTTTTCTCAAATGCAGCTACAGTTGTATATATATATATGTATATATATCAAGGTATAAGGGTATCAACGATTGCATTTCTTCTTTTTTCTGAACTTTTGTAATGTTCAATCTGACATTTGATTCATACAAACTCTACAAAACACTATATAATACTACTATATTTTTCTTTCTAGACTTGATGAAAAATATGGGATGACCAATGACAGTACGTCAGATCTGAGGCCAATTCCAATTGGACTACATGATCTAGAGTAGACTACTGTATATATCAATTCTCCCATAATTTAATAAACGAATCCATGTAAAACACAGCGGTTAAAACAATTACGATTGGCCACGATCGTCACTAGCTGCTGTATATTTAAGACCCTCATGCATATGCAAATATATGATGAGCTCCGCAAGTTAGCAAAGGCCTCGCCGCTGAAGCGGCTCGGTCCAGCGATCACTGCTGTAAACGCACACTGCGTTAGTCTATTTTCAGACCATGCATGCTCGGCAGACAAGCAGCGCGCGAGGCCTTGACCAAAGGCTATATAAGCCACTGAGCAAATGAGCATTCTTAATATATTTGGGCTAGTACATGTCATAACTGCACGCAAATGCATTTCAATCGAAATGCTAGTGTTTATCTCACAAAATAAGGAATACATGTATTTGTATGCATGCAGGCTCATTCTACATTGATTTGATGCTCCAAATCAAATATCAGTATAAATGAGCAACATGTATCAGAAATTAATTAAACTGAAAACCTACAGTATATATAGCAAATAAGTGAAAATTACACAAGCTCTGCATGCATATTAATCTACACACGTATGTTGATCTACAATTCTGGTTCATGATCAAACTGAAGAAAGCTAGAAACATGTAATTTGTATATTGGCAGTGTGTAAGGACTATGAAGTTATACAATACACTGTTTTTGTTGAATCAATCTATGTTAATTCCAAATTGTTCAAGCCTCCTCAAATGCTGCTCTGTCAATTCTTACTTCCTCATGAAGTAAGATGTCACAGATTTGTGTCACAGGATATGTGATCCTTACACAGTCCATGCTCAGATGGTAGTATGTAGGCACTGGTACTTTTCTTTAATTCCCCAGTGTTTCTATCAATCCATTCTCTCAAGTCCATCTTCCGTAGGATCAAATATTTGGGTGGCACATTCATGTCATCATCAAAATTACGTTTGCAACCATAGCACCTACTTATTAGACCGACCTTTCTTCCCACAGTAAATGCTTGTGGGGAAAAGGGTGCTCGAACTACTGTTGTGAGTGGACACGCTATTGTGTTATTAGCTCCCTTCCTCTTGGTTACTTTCTCTTTGCCACTTTGTGAACATTGCCTGTCAAGGAATTTGTTTAACAGGCTGACTGATGAGCTTTTGTTAGCCTTGCTATTTATGGCTACCAGGAAGTCAGCCAGGCAACCTCTCCATTCTGCTACTGCTAGAGTGTGTGCACAGAACTGATGTTCAAAAAAGACACAGGAGCGGCATTGAGATTCACAAATGAATCTGTTGCCTGTTGTCTTCTTCACTGAGACGTGGGTGCTTCCACTGAAACAAATGGTGCTATTTTGGTCATTCGGAAGTTCTACAAGATTTTTGGATGAACTGACAATGTTTTCAGCCTTATTCCAGACATCTGCTAGTTCTGAAGACGTGAAGCCACACACGCCACTTTCCTCTGCTCTGATGGACAAACTCTTTGTTGTATCCAACAAGTGAGTTTGTTGGAGCACTTCATTTTTCTCTTGCATGGATGGGTAAAGTACCTGCCCAGCATATGGAGGTTTGTGATATGATGCTTTTTAAACTCTTATTATGTACCGCAGTACTATGATCATCAGATTTTTTGGCTTGTAATTTGCTTGATTTCTTTTCCTTCATCGGTGTTGTTTCGCCAGATGCAATTGCATAATGCAAAAGGTGAAGTACACTACTGAAAGAGTCAGAGGCGCAAAAGTAAAATAAAAGGAAATTTGATTATTCACAAAAAAAACACGAAAGTTGAGATTCAAATTAATTAATGGTAGGATGAAGTTAGATGTCCCTTAACCTGTATTCACAAGCTGGCAAGAGATGCAGAGTATTTTGTAGTATCTGGGATATCGTTCTAAATAGCTTACATGGGGGGTCCCGAGTATCGGATGTCAAGCCGCTTTGGAATAATGTGGTTCTTGGAAATGCGTGATTACATGCCTCGTTAAACGTGCATTTAAAACACGGTGATTCTGTTACAATGAATGAGGTGTTATGACGAGTCTTGTGGATACATCATGGAAGTATATATATAAAAAATAATTCCTCCATGGGAGTTACCTTGAACGTTCTTTCCTACATTTTCTGTCAATATTCACTGTGATTGGTTTGTGCGTTATATAAAGCAAAGTAGGGATGATACTTTTGCTTATCGAAATTTCTGCAGTTAATAATGCATAAGAAATTGGAAACTTGGGAAGTACATATCTTGAAATTTGTCATCTATTTAGCTCCTTTCACTATCTCCTTGTGTCTTTCGCTATTGTATTTCCCATTCTTCATTACTGGTGAGCGCTCTCTCTCCCTCTCTCTCTCCCCCCCCCCTCTCTCTCTCTTTCTCACTCCGCCTCTCTCTCTCTCTCTCATTCATTCGCTTTATTTCTTCCGAGCAATCCCCCTGTATCTGTATCTATTTATCTGTCTCTTAATTCCCTTGTCAAGTTTGTTGCACAGGCCTTTACTTTATCGTTGTCCCCTCCCCTCCCGTATTTTAATTTTTTAATGCTTTCAATTATCTTTCAGTGAATATTTCAATGCATCTGAAAAGAGGAACATTCTATTAAAGATGAAATATACTGAACAGTATGAAAATTAACCTGCCTGTTCTCCTCTTTTTTGGGGGGGGGGCGGTGGGAGCATTTTCAAATATTTTTTTCACAAAGAAGTGAAGGATTTGAAGCTTTGCCTGATGTATCTCAGTTCTTTTTTTTCATAATGTGAGAATTAGCTACGTTGAAACAACGCATTACAGACACTACGACGGGGACGTTACTCACATAGTGTCGTGTTGGCGCTGAAAAGGGCCGTTGGGTTATGTAGCCCTTAAAAGGGCTGTTGGGGTTTGGTTTTTTGACATGCTCATACTTCAGGCATGGGGTAAAATTGTCGGATAGCCTTTAAGATTTCTCCGAAGGTATTCTGCCCGACTTCGTTCCTCCACAAGAACTCATCGAGATATGAAGGGAAGAGTTCGCGATTCGTGCCACACTGTCGTCAAAGTTTACGCTTTGCGTGTATCCACTTCCTTTCTATCGTGTTCGTATGCAGCCAATCGTGGATGGGGTCCACGAAATTGTCCTCGTGTACGACAACGTCGTGCAAGTAAACTCCGCCATTGAGAGCACCCAGTTCATTGTATGCCGCCCAGCCATCACCTATTATATGGGTGCCAGGGAGACACCATCTCTCGATGATAGGTTCGAGTGTAGCTCTGTAACGTCGCTCGACAATTTCCACACGAAATCGGCCAGTGGCTCTCTCCACGGCGCCGAACACCGCAGTGGTATTTCCTGTGAAAATACTTGCTCTCGTCGATCTTGACAATGATTGGATCTCCGTTGTGATCGAAGCCGCCAAGTGGTCTGGCGTTGACAACCAGGGCTTGGTTGCATACTTCCCGAAGGAAGTTGCCCCAGTTGGATGCCGTTTTGTCATCAATACCTGTTTGAGCTTGCGTGAAGGCAAGGGGCAGATCATAAGCCCAAAGGTAAATGAAGAGGGTCAGCTGCCGAAGGGATAACTTGCTTCCCGAGAAGAAGCTGCCCTGGCGGATACTCTTCTTTCTTCGCCACCCCTGGCATCTCCAGATTCTTCCATCTATCCCTTCGGCTGGCAGCAGCCTTCCAGGCATTTGGCAAAGGTCGCATGTCCAGCTATTGCCAATGAGACCCCTCTCGGCTAGGAACGCTATGCTACCTTCCACAGTTGCCAAGTGTGGCACCAGGTCCAGAAGAAGGAGGTTTTGCTGCAGAATGATGTCATTACCCAACACCTGGTTGGCAGGAACTATTTCAATGTGATGGTGAATTGCAGCCATGTCTTAAGAGATGTTCATTGAATCGAGTCATATGAGCATGTGATGCACGTGTTGCTGAAATTGCGCAATGCCGCAAAAGACAGGCGCCAGACTATTTCGGCAAATCACCGTAAGGTCGGTGATTGGCTGAAGGAGTGTCTCGATCACCAATCATTAAAGACGCTAGGCCGTGGGCTTTCATTGGGAATTTGACACCATGGGTGCTTACCCAGTAACAGGTGTTGTCCATCACTGTGAGTTTTTTCACCAAGAGACCTTACGTAATGCTCTGTATACTTCACCCTCTCCCCATATTTGTTAAAGCTGGTCTCAATGTTTTGCGTCCTCAAATCTGACAGTACAAGAATCACAAAGGCAATTACTTCCAACCATACAATTCTTTTGGACAAACGGATATTTTTTTCTAATAACTAAATTGATATGTTCAATATTTGTCTCAAGAAAAATGGACGAGAGGATCTGAAATATAATATGACCATTAGTAAAAGTAGCTCCATTTGCCTTATGATTATCAGTATCAGAAATTCAGAAGGTCATATCATAAACTCAGGCCAAGTTGGATGGATTTTCTTAGATTCTGCAAATGGTTAAGACTACCTTTCAAAGCTCCTAAATACAATTCCTCCCTAATGGCTTCCTCATCAGATTGCATAATAATCATTAGCTGTCACCTGGTATCAAAAGCATTATAATGTGAAACCTTTAACCCCTACTGAACTGGGCTATTTTGAGCACCTCTCTGACTGGGGGGGGGGGGGGGGCCGGGGAGGCCCCCTGTGATCTAGGTCGTTGACCGCACAATTGCAAAAACAAAAATCGGCACGCAGTCGCCCAACACGTACTCTATAAAATGGTATTATTTTTTTCAAAATGACGTGGTTTCATTA
>CM057155.1:33089653-33114694 GCA_029962745.1 Echinometra lucunter
AAGGAAAAAACACACGGCCTGACTGCATTACACTTCGCTGCAAAGAATGGTCATCTTAATGTCACCAAATATCTGATTAGTGAAGGAGCTGAGTTGAACAAGGGAAATAATGACGGCCGGACTTCCTTACACTTCGCTGCAAAGAATGGTCAACTTGATGTCACCAAATATCTGATCAGTCAAGGAGGAGAGGTGAACAAGGGGATGAAAGACGGCATGACTGCATTACACTTTTGCTGCAAATAATGCCTCATCTTGATGTCACCAAATATCTGATCAGTCAAGGAGGAGAGGTGAACAAGGGCATGAAAGACGGCTGGACTGCATTACACTTTGCTGCAAATAATGGTCATCTTGATGTCACCAAATATCTGATCAGTCAAGGAGCTGAGGTGAACAAAGGAAACGATGACGGAGATGCTGCATTACACTTCGCTGCAAAGAATGGTCATCTTGATGTCACCAAATATCTGATCAGTGAAGGAGCTGAGTTTGAACAAGGGGAAATAATGACGGCCGGACTGCCTTACACTTCGCTGCAAAGAATGGTCACCTTGATGTCACCAAATATCTGATCAGTCAAGGAGGAGAGGTGAACAAGGGAAATAATGACGGCTTGACTGCATTACATTTTGCTGCAAATAATGCTCATCTTGATGTCATCAAATATCTTATCAGTCAAGGAGCTGAGATAAACAAGGAAAAAACACACGGCCTGACTGCATTACACTTTGCTGCAAATAATGCTCATCTTGATGTCACCGAATATCTTATCAGTCAAGGAGCTGAGATAAACAAGGAAAAAACACACGGCCTGACTGCATTACACTTCGCTGCAAAGAATGGTCATCTTGATGTCACCAAACTTCTGATCAGTCAAGGAGCTGAGTTGAACAAGGGAAATAATGACGGCCGGACTGCCTTGCACTTCGCTGCAAAGAATGGTCATCTTGATGTCACCAAATATCTGATCAGTGAAGGAGCTGAGGTGAACAAGGGGATGAAAGACGGCTGGACTGCATTACACTTTGCTGCAAATAATGCTCATCTTGATGTCACCAAATATCTTATCAGTCAAGGAGCTGAGATAAACAAGGAAAAAACACACGGCCTGACTTCATTACACTTCGCTGCAAAGAATGGTCATCTTGATGTCATCAAATATCTGATCAGTGAAGGAGCTGAGTTGAACAAGGGAAACAATCACTGCTGGACTGCCTTACACTTCGCTGCAAATAATGGTCATCTTGATGTCACCAAATATCTGATCAGTGAAGTAGCTGAGTTGAACAAGGGGGTGAAAGACGGCTGGACTGCATTACACTTTGCTGCAAATAATGGTCATCTTGATGTCACCAAATATCTGATCAGTCAAGGAGCCGAGGTGAACAAGGAAAAAAACACACGGCCGGACTGCCTTACACTTCGCTGCAAGAATGGTCATCTTGATGTCACCAAATATCTGATCAGTCAAGGAGCTGAGGTGAACAAGGGGGTGAAAGACGGCTGGACTGCATTACATTTTGCTGCAAATAATGCTCATCTTGATGTCATCAAATATCTTATCAGTCAAGGAGCTGAGATAAACAAGGAAAAAAACACACGGCCTGACTGCATTACACTTTGCTGCAAATAATGCTCATCTTGATGTCACCAAATATCTTATCAGTCAAGGAGCTGAGATAAACAAGGAAAAAACACACGGCCTGACTGCATTACACTTCGCTGCAAAGAATGGTCATCTTGATGTCACCAAACTTCTGATCAGTCAAGGAGCTGAGTTGAACAAGGGAAATAATGACGGCCGGACTGCCTTGCACTTCGCTGCAAAGAATGGTCATCTTGATGTCACCAAATATCTGATCAGTGAAGGAGCTGAGGTGGACAAGGGGATGAAAGACGGCTGGACTGCATTACACTTTGCTGCAAATAATGGTCATCCTGATGTCACCAAATATCTGATCAGTCAAGGAGGAGAGGTGAACAAGGGAAATAATGACGGCTTGACTGCATTACATTTTGCTGCAAATAATGCTCATCTTGATGTCACCAAATATCTTATCAGCCAAGGAGCTGAGATAAACAAGGAAAAAAACACACGGCCTGACTGCATTACACTTCGCTGCAAAGAATGGTCATCTTGATGTCACTAAATATCTGATCAGTGAAGGAGCTGAGTTGAACAAGGGAAATAAAGACGGCCGGACTGCCTTACACTTCGCTGCAAAGAATGGTCATCTTGATGTCACCAAATATCTGATCAGTCAAGGAGCTGAGGTGAACTAAGTAAACGATGACGGAGAGACTGCATTACACTTTGCTGCAAATAATGCTCATCTTGATGTCATCAAATATCTTATCAGTCAAGGAGCTGAGATAAACAAGGAAAAAACACACGGCCTGACTGCATTACACTTTGCTGCAAATAATGCTCATCTTGATGTCACCAAATATCTTATCAGCCAAGGAGCTGAGATAAACAAGGAAAAAACACACGGCCTGACTGCATTACACTTCGCTGCAAAGAATGGTCATCTTGATGTCACCAAATATCTGATCAGTGAAGGAGCTGAGTTGAACAAGGGAAACAATGACTGCTGGACTGCCTTACACTTCGCTGCAAATAATGGTCATCTTGATGTCACCAAATATCTGGTCAGTCAAGGTGCCGAGGTGAACAAGGAAGAAGCACACGGCATGACTGCATTACACTTCGCTGCAAGGAATGGTCATCTTGATGTCACCAAATATCTGATCAGTAAAGGAGCTGAGTTGAACAAGGGAAACAATGACGCCTGGACCGCTTTACACTTCGCTGCAAATAATGGCCATCTTGATGTCACAAAATATCTGATCAGGCAAGGAGCTGAGATAAACAAGGAAGAAAAAAAAAACACGGCCTGACTGCTTTACACTTCGCTGCAAAGAATGGTCATCTTGATGTCACCAAATATCTGATCAGTCAAGGAGGAGAGTTGAACAAGGGGATGAAAGACGGTTGGACTGCATTACACTTTGCTGCAAATAATGCTCATCTTGATGTCACCAAATATCTTATCAGTCAAGGAGCTGAGATAAATAAGAAAAAAAAACACACGGCCGCACTGCATTACACTTCGCTGCAAAGAATGGTCATCTTGATGTCACCAAATATCTGATCAGTGAAGTAGCTGAGTTGAACAAGGGGGTGAAAGACGGCTGGACTGCATTACACTTTGCTGCAAATAATGGTCATCTTGATGTCACCAAATATCTGATCAGTCAAGGAGCCGAGGTGAACAAGGAAAAAAACACACGGCCGGACTGCCTTACACTTCGCTGCAAGAATGGTCATCTTGATGTCACCAAATATCTGATCAGTCAAGGAGCTGAGGTGAACAAGGGGGTGAAAGACGGCTGGACTGCATTACATTTTGCTGCAAATAATGCTCATCTTGATGTCATCAAATATCTTATCAGTCAAGGAGCTGAGATAAACAAGGAAAAAACACACGGCCTGACTGCATTACACTTTGCTGCAAATAATGCTCATCTTGATGTCACCAAATATCTTATCAGTCAAGGAGCTGAGATAAACAAGGAAAAAAACACACGGCCTGACTGCATTACACTTCGCTGCAAAGAATGGTCATCTTGATGTCACCAAACTTCTGATCAGTCAAGGAGCTGAGTTGAACAAGGGAAATAATGACGGCCGGACTGCCTTGCACTTCGCTGCAAAGAATGGTCATCTTGATGTCACCAAATATCTGATCAGTGAAGGAGCTGAGGTGGACAAGGGGATGAAAGACGGCTGGACTGCCTTACACTTCGCTGCAAATAATGGTCATCTTGATGTCACCAAATATCTGGTCAGTCAAGGTGCCGAGGTGAACAAGGAAGAAACACACGGCATGACTGCATTACACTTCGCTGCAAGGAATGGTCATCTTGATGTCACCAAATATCTGATCAGTAAAGGAGCTGAGTTGAACAAGGGAAACAATGACGCCTGGACCGCTTTACACTTCGCTGCAAATAATGGCCATCTTGATGTCACAAAATATCTGATCAGGCAAGGAGCTGAGATAAACAAGGAAGAAAAAAAAAACACGGCCTGACTGCATTACACTTCGCTGCAAAGAATGGTCATCTTGATGTCACCAAATATCTGATCAGTCAAGGAGGAGAGTTGAACAAGGGGATGAAAGGACGGTTGGACTGCATTACACTTTGCTGCAAAATAATGCTCATCTTGATGTCACCAAATATCTTATCAGTCAAGGAGCTGAGATAAATAAGAAAAAAAAAACACACGGCCGCACTGCATTACACTTCGCTGCAAAGAATGGTCATCTTGATGTCACCAAATATCTGATCAGTGAAGTAGCTGAGTTGAACAAGGGGGTGAAAGACGGCTGGACTGCATTACACTTTGCTGCAAATAATGGTCATCTTGATGTCACCAAATATCTGATCAGTCAAGGAGCCGAGGTGAACAAGGAAAAAACACACGGCCGGACTGCCTTACACTTCGCTGCAAGAATGGTCATCTTGATGTCACCAAATATCTGATCAGTCAAGGAGCTGAGGTGAACAAGGGGGTGAAAGACGGCTGGACTGCATTACATTTTGCTGCAAATAATGCTCATCTTGATGTCATCAAATATCTTATCAGTCAAGGAGCTGAGATAAACAAGGAAAAAACACACGGCCTGACTGCATTACACTTTGCTGCAAATAATGCTCATCTTGATGTCACCAAATATCTTATCAGTCAAGGAGCTGAGATAAACAAGGAAAAACACACGGCCTGACTGCATTACACTTCGCTGCAAAGAATGGTCATCTTGATGTCACCAAACTTCTGATCAGTCAAGGAGCTGAGTTGAACAAGGGAAATAATGACGGCCGGACTGCCTTGCACTTCGCTGCAAAGAATGGTCATCTTGATGTCACCAAATATCTGATCAGTGAAGGAGCTGAGGTGGACAAGGGGATGAAAGACGGCTGGACTGCATTACACTTTGCTGCAAATAATGGTCATCCTGATGTCACCAAATATCTGATCAGTCAAGGAGGAGAGGTGAACAAGGGAAATAATGACGGCTTGACTGCATTACATTTTGCTGCAAATAATGCTCATCTTGATGTCACCAAATATCTTATCAGCCAAGGAGCTGAGATAAACAAGGAAAAAACACACGGCCTGACTGCATTACACTTCGCTGCAAAGAATGGTCATCTTGATGTCACTAAATATCTGATCAGTGAAGGAGCTGAGTTGAACAAGGGAAATAAAGACGGCCGGACTGCCTTACACTTCGCTGCAAAGAATGGTCATCTTGATGTCACCAAATATCTGATCAGTCAAGGAGCTGAGGTGAACTAAGTAAACGATGACGGAGAGACTGCATTACACTTTGCTGCAAATAATGCTCATCTTGATGTCATCAAATATCTTATCAGTCAAGGAGCTGAGATAAACAAGGAAAAAACACACGGCCTGACTGCATTACACTTTGCTGCAAATAATGCTCATCTTGATGTCACCAAATATCTTATCAGTCAAGGAGCTGAGATAAACAAGGAAAAAACACACGGCCTGACTGCATTACACTTCGCTGCAAAGAATGGTCATCTTGATGTCACCAAATATCTGATCAGTGAAGGAGCTGAGTTGAACAAGGGAAACAATGACTGCTGGACTGCCTTACACTTCGCTGCAAATAATGGTCATCTTGATGTCACCAAATATCTGGTCAGTCAAGGTGCCGAGGTGAACAAGGAAGAAACACACGGCATGACTGCATTACACTTCGCTGCAAGGAATGGTCATCTTGATGTCACTAAATATCTGATCAGTGAAGGAGCTGAGTTCAACAAGGGAAATAATGACGGCCGGACTGCCTTACACTTCGCTGCAAAGAATGGTCACCTTGATGTCACCAAATATCTGATCAGTCAAGGAGGAGAGGTTAACAAGGGAAATAATGACGGCTTGACTGCATTACATTTTGCTGCAAATAATGCTCATCTTGATGTCATCAAATATCTTATCAGTCAAGGAGCTGAGATAAACAAGGAAAAAACACACGGCCTGACTGCATTACACTTTGCTGCAAATAATGCTCATCTTGATGTCACCAAATATCTTATCAGTCAAGGAGCTGAGATAAACAAGGAAAAAACACACGGCCTGACTGCATTACACTTCGCTGCAAAGAATGGTCATCTTGATGTCACCAAATATCTGATCAGTGAAGGAGCTGAGTTGAACAAGGGAAACAATGACTGCTGGACTGCCTTACACTTCGCTGCAAATAATGGTCATCTTGATGTCACCAAATATCTGGTCAGTCAAGGTGCCGAGGTGAACAAGGAAGAAACACGCGGCCTGACTGCAATACACCGGGCTGCAAAAAATGGTCATCTTGATGTCACCAAATATCTGATCAGTAAAGGAGCTGAGTTGAACAAGGGAAACAATGACGCCTGGACCGCTTTACACTTCGCTGCAAATAATGGCCATCTTGATGTCACAAAATATCTGATCAGGCAAGGAGCTGAGATAAACAAGGAAGAAAAAAAAAAACACGGCCTGACTGCATTACACTTCGCTGCAAAGAATGGTCATCTTGATGTCACCAAATATCTGATCAGTCAAGGAGGAGAGTTGAACAAGGGGATGAAAGACGGTTGGACTGCATTACACTTTGCTGCAAATAATGCTCATCTTGATGTCACCAAATATCTTATCAGTCAAGGAGCTGAGATAAATAAGAAAAAAAAACACACGGCCGCACTGCATTACACTTCGCTGCAAAGAATGGTCATCTTGATGTCACCAAATATCTGATCAGTGAAGTAGCTGAGTTGAACAAGGGGGTGAAAGACGGCTGGACTGCATTACACTTTGCTGCAAATAATGGTCATCTTGATGTCACCAAATATCTGATCAGTCAAGGAGCCGAGGTGAACAAGGAAAAAACACACGGCCGGACTGCCTTACACTTCGCTGCAAGAATGGTCATCTTGATGTCACCAAATATCTGATCAGTCAAGGAGCTGAGGTGAACAAGGGGGTGAAAGACGGCTGGACTGCATTACACTTTGCTGCAAATAATGGTCATCTTGATGTCACCAAATATCTGATCAGTCAAGGAGCCGAGGTGAACAAGGAAGAAACACGCGGCCTGACTGCATTACACCGGGCTGCAAAAAATGGTCATCTTGATGTCACCAAATATCAGATTAGTCAAGGAGCTGAGGTGAACAAAGGAAACGATGACGGAGCGACTGCATTACACTTCGCTGCACTTAGTGGTCATCTTGATGTCACCAAATATCTGATCAGTGAAGGAGCTGAGTTGAACAAGGGAAATAATGACGGCTGGACTGCCTTCCCAGAAGGAAAAACCAGTTAGACAAGTAAGAATTTTTTACTGGTTTCCAGTTGATTTTTACTGGACCAGTTGATTTTTAACTGGGCCAGTTAAAATCATCTGGAAGCCAGTTTCATGAATTGTTCTCCAGTTGAGGTAAAGTAGTAAAACCAGTTAAATTATTTTTCATCAAACTGGCGTAACTGGTCCACCGAACAATGGCCATATTTCCAGTCAGACCAGTGGATGATTGAGCTATTTTTGTTCTGAGATAGTAATTATATATTACAAAGAAATTATTATTGTTATCATCCATATTATGTTATTATTATTATCATCATTATGATTATTATCAATATTGTTATTATTATTATTATTGTTATTATTATTATCATGATAATTATTATCATCAGTATCATTACAGTATATCATTACCATTATAATCATCATCACCGCCACCATAAATTGTTATGATTTTGATAATAATAATTATCATTATTATTATCATTATTATGATTATTATTATTATCATACTATTACTATTATTATAATCATTGTCAATAAATCTAAATAAAACAAAATATATTCCAGATAATCAACTGGTTTAAATCCGACATTTAAAATAAAATACGAATGCAATCTTATTTCTTTGTTTGAAAATTTATTCTAAATAATTGTGTGAACTATTTCACAATGTAAATATGTGATTTTACATTACATATTTCAAATAATAACGGAAAGAGTAAATCACTAACCATAAATCTCAAGCTCGTTAACCATGTAGACTATACTCGGCATGCCCGGATGTAAATCGCTCCATGGTGTATTAGACAATTTCAATAGTATAATCAGAAGCAACATTACACCTAACCTGTTCCTAATCCGTTCCTGTCGTTAGCTGCGACCTCATATCATAAAGAAAACACTAAAAGACCCCTTTGATGTGTTTGACCAACTTTTATGAGAAAAAATATCTCGGATCCTCATGAATTATCAAAAAATTATTTTGAATTATTTCGAACAGCGTCATATGATGTCAGTTCAGCAATTAACCACCTATCCGCAGTCTTTAATAGTATACACATCAATATCCACAAGCAGAATACTGATGTTCTGTATTTTAAGAGTCTGACAAGATGGTAGTAAATTATGAGAAGCATACTAATTCATTATCTTTTTAAAAAAATCACAGTTCACAGTTTGCTGGCCTCATAACCTTTTCCCTTTTTCATATTATACAGTCGAACCAGATTACGAAGCCTCTCAAGTGTGAGTAATAATAGATTGTTTTTCCTCTAATTGTAGACAAAGGAATGTACTTCGAAGTTATGATGACACTGCTAGTAAAGTCGTATGATTAGTTGCAAAAAGCTGAATAAAGATAAAAAATGAATTTATAATATAAGTCAGAGAGCACTGAAATTTTTGTAACAAAAACTCGGATTGCACATCGTCGTTAAATAAGCATATCTGGACCAACCCTCCATGTTTCCATCTAAGAATCACTAGGAAGTAACTTGTGGGCTTTAAAGTGATCACACAATGGTAAACAAAAAATTGATATATGATCGAGAATAGAATGATAAGAAGAATAACATTAAAAATATGATTTTCAATCGAAATCAATGGATTTAGACTAATTTTTCTCATAAAAAAGTCAAGAGCTGACCAAAAAAATTTGAGTATGAGGTATGACGTAAAAGTGGATACCCAGCTTCGCGCACTGCAGTTGGGCTGCGCGCTAGACTGTACAATATGTATTATACCTTGCGCGCATTTTGCTAGAAGTGCGCGACAAGGTACCCACTTTGACATCAAAATGACGTCAAAGTGGGTACCCAGTTGAACTGGGTCACAGCTGAGGGGTAAAAAAATATCCTGAAATCTTACCACATTTGGGGGTTTCCTTGGCAACACGACTTTTTAAAAAAACTTTAGGCAGATGATTTTCTGCTAATAAAATCATGCTCTTTTAATTGAACTAACATTGTTTCAGAATTGGGTACCCCCTTTAGTACATGGCAGTTCGTGACCCACCGTGATTAATCCATAATTAAAAAGTGGAGGTTATATTGGTGCAGAATATTAACCTTGTAGACTATACTCGGCATGCCCAACACATGTATCCCAAAGCATTCGCTCGGATCCAGCTGAGGTGTGCGGCAGGTCACTGTTCGAAACTCATCTGCCACCAACAAAGGACTTAATTAGTGAGGGTTGAAGATTTGTCAATCTGTCGGTTAAGCGAATTTGGAGTCGCCGAAACCACTGGCCAGTCTCCGTGGTCTAGTGGTTAAGGCATTGGCGTTCATAGCAAAAGGCCTGGGTTCGTTTCCCGGCGGAGACATTTTTTCAACCTTTGCAAAAATTTCCAAAATGGTAGGACAGCTCTGGGGAACTTTGATTCATGCTACGCTATTATTCTCTCAATTGTCTCACATATATTTCCATATATATATATATATATATATATATATATACATATTTTCCAATTCGGATATAATTAAGTTTACATTGGCAATAACGCTATATTGAAAGAATTCCCTTATCCCCCATATCGAAACTTGTCATGTCTGTTCTTAAATTTCTCAGACGTGGACGACTCCGGTTTGTATCAGACACGGTGCTTAAGGGCTTGCCTGATATTGTCCATGAAGCAAAGGATGTACGTCTCTTTGGCTATAAACTTGGCTTTTCACATTCCGAAGTAGAGAAATATCTGCACAGGGCAGACCCCTCGACAAGCATCGTCTCCAGAACAGGCTATGGTGATATGCTTCGCGCCTGGAGGCGGCGGGTTCGACCAAGTGAGCAGGTGGACAAGCTTCGTCATACCCTAAAGGAAATTGGATTGGGATATGCTGCTGATGTCCTCTTGCACGAAAGTTAGTTTTTTCTGTTTCTGTCTTAACATATATGTCCACGACCAAAGTCGTAATGGTCCTAAATCTGTGAAGATTTTGATAGCGGAACTACGGCAAGAGGAACGGCTGCAAAAATCAAGCAAGTCATATTGAACAGTCAAAGAAATTACCACTTCAGCATCAACTACGATCTGACGATAAGGCTTAGCATTAAGATTCCATAGAAATCTTTGCTTTAGTCGGATCTCAAGTACAGGTTGTACCAACGTACAATCGTGAACAAAGTTAACATTGTTAAAGCAAGGCATGGATGGCATCCTCAATCCTGGACTCCAATAAAAACAAAATTAAAAAGGAGATAAATGAAATACTGTTGATAATATGCCTTGATCTGTCTAAAGCATGGCCGTACGTAGCAGGGGGGGGGAATAGTCCCCCCCCCCCAAAGTTTTCAAGATTTACATTTTCTTATATTTTAATAAATGCAAAGCGCCATGGTGACCAGTTCGGTCGCTTCGCGCTCTCGCTTACGTGTTTCTTCGAATATTTTACGTATTCTTGCCCCCCCCCCCCCCCCGCCGTGGGGAAAAAAAACTTCTGGGTAGGCCCTGGCCTAAAATAAATCGATACATAAAGCATGGTAAAAGCTATTATTGTGAAAATGTAGTGTACTGATATCTTCTAAACGATAATAATGATTAGGTTTTTCTATATTACTCCGAACTGCGTAATTTGAACAATGCAAAAATATCGTAAGCGAAGGAAAATATAGGGAGAATGATATCCAAAAAGATATCGAATTTCAGAAACGTATACGTACATGTCAGAAACATATACTTACCTTGTAAGTATATTTACTATTTGTGGGCTAACAGCCCATAAATAGTGACGCATGAAACATGGTACAGGTTTAAGAAACGTGCAAAGAATGATACTTGTACTCGTCGGTGCAATTTTATAGTTAACATGCTTGATGTCTCAATTAAATGTAGATATGATAACGTACATGTTCCCTTTTCCGTACATGTACAATTACAATGCTGTAAAACAATACATATCCCAGTCGATGAAAATCGGTGTAAATAGTATTCATATACAGCAATAGTTCATCAGTGTTCATTTTCATGTTTCTTCTCCAGTGTGCAATGAAAGCTACCATGGTGTCATGAGTTAATGCATCCACACCATCAGGTGATTTGTAAAAAAAAATTGTAAATGCAGCCTTCGTAATAATGTAGGCAGTTTAATTTCTTATCATCAACCACTGAGAAATATGTAATGAACCAAAATGAAGTAAAATATTGTTTCATTAATGGATGTTAGTATGATGAACTCGATATGATAAACCAATTTGTGCGTGTGTGTGTGTGTATTATATATATTGTGATCAGGTAACATATACAGCATCTTTGGCAACTCTCATGGAAATAATCATATAGATATATATATATATATATATATATATATATATATAATTGATTATGCTTTTATTACCGTGCATATCGATACAGAGAACATTCATGACTGTATTCAATATCACATGGATATCTACTCGCAGTGGACTCCTTCCCCCCCCCCCCTTTTTTTTCCCTTTTTTTTTTCAATCCAACACATAATGCTGATGAAAAGGCACTTGTGCAAAACTGATTGTCCGAAAACGAGATTATATCCTAATGAACCATCATAAACTCGTATGATATACTTTTGGATTCGTTTAGTACATAATATACTCTTGAAGATAATGTTAATTGCTTTCAAAGTTTTGTCCCCCCCCCCCCCCCCCCCCCCCCCCCCCCCCCCATTAGCTGCACATGTACATATTTTTCATTTGAGAGGGAACGAGGCATATTTGTATATTATTATTTTCTTAAGAAATAAAGTACAAACAGATGATAAATGAACATTCATAGACGAGGCAGTATATTAACAAACAGCAACAACCAGATTTTTTTTCCCCCCTCATGTCACCTGGCGGGCTCCGTACTAAAACAATAGTTAAAGATAAGAAAAACAAAATAAAGGAACATCAGGTTAGCAGTGATCAGGCCCAATTGAGATCACCTGTAAATTCTCAGTGAATCTCGGTTCATGTATATCATTGTATATATCATGAAGAAGTAATATCATGTGTTTTTTTTAATCATTATTATGTTTTGTACGAATGTAATTTGAATGTTGTTGACTATAGATACACATTGGACTTCTGGAAAGAAGAAAATAACTAAAGTGGGCACCCTGTTACAAAATCAAATGAAACCAAAACAAAACAAAAGCGAAAACAGCAGGGTTAAAACATTTTGTCTCTGTGATGATGTGGAATACATTCACTTTTGTTACTGGTGTAAAATGTTTATAATGATGTAGAATTTCATATTAAGTTTTCAAGTTTAAACACATTTATTTCCAATTAATGTGCACAGAGTGAATTCAATTCAATATTGGCCTTTCGTTTCTTGAATTTTCCGCATTGGCATTCTTTTTTAATATACATGTTGTCTGATCTTTTGCAAATACGATGGATTACAGAATCCACGCTCGAGGTATTAATTTGAGATCACATTTTCTTGAAATCTTAATCAGGTGGATTATTGCCAATGTTAAGTGAATATTGAGGTGTTGAAGTATTGAACATTTCAATATGAATATGATCGTGTACAGTGTAAATACTTTAATGAAGATTTCTTTTTAACTTGAATCATCTTTTTTTTACATGCACTAGTACATGGCAAATCATACGAAGCCTGCTTCTGACATTCTTAAAGTTAGTGATGGCTATTTTACTGTTATCTAATTGTATGTGCTAAAGTGCTAAGGGATGCTAGAGACATGATATCACTTTACTCGCTGCTCTTGAAGAATTGGTATATTTTGTAAGTATTTGTATGTTTGAATACACATGTATATGGAGTTGATTTTCATACTGTACATGAAATATCTACACATATGTACATTTAACACTATTTACACAGCAAAGATACACTTCCATTCTCAATGTACATTACGTTGAAAGTATTTTCTTTTGAAGTGAGGATATCATACTCAAATATTGACCACGCCTTTTACATGAAAAAATGTAAATCTTAATGTTTTATGTACTAGAGTATTATCATCTAATACATGCAATAGTTTATGTATGGAATCATTAACTTACACATTTCGATTTTTCTGTTTCTTTTATATTTGTCATGAGTATCCGTTGTGGTTTATACTGTTATTCTTAGAAGATATTACACTTTTGTATATTCATTTTTTACTTCAGTGAAATTTTACGACTGAGAATTTACTGTGTGAATCTGATGTACGTAACTTGAATGGTGGACATATACAGTATGTAATTACCTGGTTTCCAGTAAAGCTTTATAAGTGTTTCTAATAAAAAATGAAGTCAAATACCTTTATATCCAACTGGATTTTCGGGGTAATATTTTGTAGATTCACACATAGAACATTCTGAAAAGTTCATGATGTGTGTAAAAACATGATCAGAGCTTTAGAAGCACAGTTTGTTCATGTTTGTCACATGTCCGTGACTCACCAACACTCTTCCCATCTTCAAAAACAGACTAAAAACCTATCTTTTCATCCTGTAATTCTTGATTTTTGCTAATAAGTATATTGTAGGTTTTCGTGTTTTCCCCCTCCCCATTAGTCAATCTTATTATATCATAACTTTATATCTATATGTTTTTTTGTTTTTTGTTTTTTGTTTTTTTTGGGGGGGGGGTTCATGTTTGTATTGATTTAATTGTTATGTTAAAGCGCTTAGAAACAATATGTATTAAGTGCCATATAAATGTTATCTATTATTGTTATTATTTTGATACCTGCCCATTCTCTTGGTGAATTTTTCTATATTAATGCATGGAACACGTAAGAAATGCACAGTGAATAATGCATCAAAAGAAAAGTCTTTAAGGTAATGAGAATATTACGTGACATGTATTATGTCAAGTTGTATATGTATTGTTGAGGCAATACTCATCAGATATGTATTTGTAAAGACCATGACAAAGGTTTATGTAATGTATTGAATGTAGAAAAATGTATACATAAATCAAACCGAATGGAAGTATGTTAAAAATACCCCGTGCTATCACATTCAAACACACTGGAGATTAAAAGATTTGACATAAAAATATAAGTGAAATCTGAAAACAGCCCTTTATTTTGTATGATGTTCATCTAACCCATATTTGTATGAGAGGTGCTGGAGGCATTTATGTGTGAGGTGTATATCAAGGTACATAGGCTTCATTTTATATGGTCGTTTTACTTGGATGATTCATCATATTTTCCATTGCACGATACATTTTAAAAGATCCAGTACAGCTTGCTGGAACATTAAATGGTTTGGGTTTCTTTTTTTTTTTCTTTATCGTCGGAACAATTCAACTTACTTTTTGTAGTAACTGCATGTATGAAGATAGAATTGATAAGCTGAGCTTGAATTGAATCTAAATAAATAATTTACAAGTTCAGTGAAATTGAAATGACATCTATCATTATCCGTTGTTCCTTCTGCTTTGATTTTAACTATTAATATCTTAGCGATTTATTCAAATATAGGCCAACACAAGTGAGAGAAGTACGCATTCTTTGATGGACACATACTGTCAGGATCAAACCTGGGTTTTGTTTACCTAAAGATTGGGTCACCAATCACCCCAAATCACATAAACAACCTCACATACCCCAAGCATCCTTTTTTAAAGTGAAGAGAGCTATGATGTAGTCAAAGTACACATAAGTAATTGCACTGCACAACAATCATTCCGGTTTAAAGTTGTTTATTACAACTATATCATTTCAGTTCCAAATCATATTTCTTTCAATGAAAATTTCAACAATCAATGCAACATGATTCCAAATATAGAAGATATCGACTTTCAAATGACAAACAAAATTTTTACTTTGATTTTATCGGTTGAAAATTTCAGTTTGTGGAATGGGAAAAAATCAATATGGGATGGGAAAAATAATAATTTGTCCGGACAATATTAAAGGGTCTATTAAATTAAAGGACCTCCCTGAATAATCATGGATGCAGTCCAAATGATGTCGTTGAAAATGGCGACGAGTTAACTGAAACGGCGGATATCCGATGACCTTGAAGACCGATGAAGTATAACGAAGAATATCGACGAATACCGAAGATCTACGAAGACTGTCGAAGAATGGCGTCACCGAAGATTAGGTGCCTTCGACCTGACGCATGACGTCGAGAAGAACTCAAGAAGAACTCAAGGTTGAAAACTCAGGATAAAATCATCGTGGCTCAGGGCTGACAACAACTGAAGGCTTCTAACATAGCTCCAGGATATAACGGCTGACCATGGGTCACAGCTCCCTGACCAAAGGACCCTTGAAAATTGAATGCATTCCCATTATCCAAAATGCAAATCCTAACCTTCAACATTTTAAATATTACTTTTATTAATCATTTGATCAATACATGTCTTTCTTATTATTTAATAAGCATCGACAAAATATCTAGATAGTATTAATTCATCAGCAAAATGTATCAATCCTAAAAAGTTGACATAAATTCACTTCTGAAAAATACTGAAATACAACCATTTCATCACTGTAATATAATGGTGATAATTATTTAAAGCCAGAAATTATTAAAAACTCACAGCGTAATATTATGCCCAAGTTACTGACAGAAAACAGGCATCTGTTTGATAGAATTATTACAAGATCTGGATCAAAAATACAGACCAAAATAACCTTTTAGACTGAAGAATCTAATATTTCTTTATTATTATTTTTTCTGAAATTTACTGATAAAAATATCAAATAGACTCACCACCATTGTGGGTAGGAAAACTCCAAACTTAACAAAAACTGAGGGTCATTTCTTCCTTGCTCCTCAGGATACAACCTCTCTCAACGAGTAACAAAATGAAAGTGATCCTACTCTCTGTGCAGAGCAATTAGGTGCACTGTACAATCAGTAGACCTCGGGCGGGTCTTGGAATGTCAAGTGTTTATTCCACCTGTTACTAGAACCTGGAACCTACAACAAAAGGACCTGCAAGAGCGGAATACATTATAGCCCTTCCTAGTTAAAGTAACTAAATACATAGGATTTCATTATACAACTCAATTAGCAATACTGCCATCACAAGGCCAAAATGAGTAATTCATTATTTTTTTTTTCATTTTATTTTTTGTATGTAAAATAAACAAATTTTAGAATTTAGCTTTAGTGCAAAAAAAAAAAATAATAACTTGCTTGTGACACATACAGTGATGAATAATTTCTTTGTAGCAATAGCTATTTTCATGCACAAATGCACCGTTGCCTGTCAACGTACTATTCAACGTACTATATGGTGCACTTTGTAGGCGATAGACGATAATTAAAGTCACTTCATCAATCTCTAACATCGGATGCTACAGTGCCCTCTATAGAACTGCAGCGAACTCGGAGATGGTTTTTCTCAAGTGCTGCTTTATGCGGGCACGAATATCAGCACGAAGTTGTGCTGTAAATCATATCCAACAATTTAAAACAAGTTCGTTTACCAATAAGAATCGAGTAAACTTGAAAGATATTTTGCAGTCTTTTCCAACAATATACATCTTTTCTTTTGAACCCCAAGCAGATGATGGCATAAAAAAAATATTTCCAGACATGCAAGTCTCACCTTTTACCAATAATTGGTTCTCTGACCCATAAAAGATGATTAACTGGTCATTCCTGCAATTCTCCAAAAGAATGTGGATGAAACAGTGCCCTCTATTGCTGAGACGTGCCCACATGAAATGAGTACGTTTCACTCAGACTTTTTCATTCCTGTTTGGAGTTATGCTATTCTCTACTGAGAATTATTTACAGTAATTGATCAAATAAACAATAGCTAAAGGGAATTCGGACATATTCTCACTTTGGGTTAAATCTGAAAAAGTGAATGTACAGTGCATCCAAATCTTTGTTAGATTGAAGGGGGAGGGGTGATGCCAAAACTCTTGGCAATTCATGTTTTTCCGCATCGAGGCTATAGTCACCATTCCATGTTTTTTCACCCTCTGTAGGGGAAGAAAAGAATGATTCCCTACTGCAGTTCTTGTTTTGTGAATCATTTTGAACAAAATTCACCTATCCACCCTTCATCGCCTGATGTTTTCTCCCCTTGAATACTGGATTATCTAATAGGCTTAAGTAGGCATCGGGTTAATTAAAAAAAAATCGCAGACCGTGGAATGAAAAGAGGATGTCTTCTATTCAGCAGTGTGGGAAGAATTTTTTTTTTCTTTCATTCATTAGATCACTGTTCTTACCTTTAGAAAACATTCCATTATTAAGGTCAAACACGTGGAAACAAAGGTCTACACCATAAATCCTACTGCGTCGCCATCTGGGATATTGCTGCAGCACATTTTCTGTACGACTAGGCGTCCTTATTTTTTTAGACATGATAACAAGGATGAAGTCTAGTAATAACACTGCAAACAGTTCGGGAAATCTCTTTTGAAGACGTAATGGTTGAAAAAAATAATCATAAATCAATGTTAATCATAATGAAGGTACTTATGCTGCAAAGCACATCTAACAAAGGTTTCTCAAGGCGCTTACATTGCAATGAATTATCATAAACATTAGTATTACTTCAGGAGTGCCAGGTACCATTTATCAACCTGGGTAGTGAGCAGCAAAGGTGGATTAAATGTCTTGCTAAAGGACATACGGAGCCAGGCATTGGGAGGAACCGAAATCACGACCCTTTGACTAAGATTGCACGCTCTTTCAAACTTTGTATGTAAAGTCATGGCAAGAACCTTCAACTTGATTGGCGCAGTTTGGGTTAATATCAGAAAATTGATTTAGAAATCGTGTTCAGCTATTCAAAACAACTTGGTTATAAACCAAAAATAGAAATGATAGACGAGCATGTCAAAAAGAAAATAAAAGAGGAAAGAAAAATGGACCTATGCCTGGTTTCATAAAAGAATGTGGCGAAACGAAACTGGTATGCAGATATCAGCCAGGAATATGTGGGACTGACTGCAAATTCTATTGTTACGATGAGTACAAAGAGAGTATAGACTTCAGGTGGAAAAAAAAACAGCTTCTATTCTCATACTTATTTTCGGTAGTGATATAATAATGGATCTATGCCTGGTTCATTTAAAGAATGTGGCGAAACGAAAGTTGTATGCAGATATCAACCAGGAATGTGGGACTGACTTTGCAAATTTTATTGTTACAATGAGTACAAAGAGCGTAGACTTCATGTGGGGAAAAACATCTTCTATTCTAATACTTATTTTTGGAAGTGATATAACTATGATAAAGGGAACTCCTAGATAAAAATTTAATACCAGACAAAAGTGGGGTTTGTATGCAGATTCATGGCAATATTGCTCCATTGGAGCAATATTATTTTTGTTTCTATTTTTTCTCTTTCGAGGGACTTTACTGCTCATATCGATAGAAATTTTCATTAGCATAAAATCATGAAGTCATAATGTATAACACATAATGTGAATTAAAAATTGACCTAAATAACGAACTACACAACTGAGAACATTTTGTCAACTTCATTTGTTTTTATTTTTTATTACATGTTATACTGAAATAGGAACGAATTTCTAACTTTAATTCTTTAAATAAATGCATACTGTATTTTTTGCTACCAAAACAATCTCTAATATAGTTTTTGTAAATAACGAATTGACCAAATCAGGAATGTGGGACTGACTTTGCAAATTCTAATGTGACGATGAGTCCAAAGAGCGTATAGACTTTACGGTGGAAAAAACAGCTTCTATTCTCATACTTATTTTGGGAAGTGATATAATAATCGTCAATACTATGATGAAGGGAAATGCTAAATGAATCTACTACCAGACAGAAATGGGGTTTGTATGGAGGATTCATGGCAATAACTCCACTGGAGCAGTATAATGTCTATCGTTTAGATCAATGCGAGTTCGCGCTTGAGATCATAATTATCCAACCATTCCATACGGCTCTTTTATCCAAACAACAGTCTAGCTGCACTGGAAAGAAATTTTGCAATCTGTTCAAACCACGTTTATATTTTCCTTTGCAGTGAATCAGAGGTAATGTTTACCGACGCTCACGTCTTTTAAATTGGGAATAATCATGAATAATTTTTTTTTTTTTTCACTCTTGTGGACTTTGTAACAAATTGAGATCTGTCAAGCTGAAAATACCCAGCTCAAATGCACAGCAAAACTCACGGCTTATACTAATTATTGAAGCTTATTTAAGAACAATCCAACAAAACTGTTCCTTGTTTAGGGAATTAAAGCGTAAACATGGTTATATATTATTATTGATTATGTGTTGATAACAATGCATTTAACTGCTTGTAAACTCATTTATTTTTCTACCTCTATAGGCCAGCTTGTTGTTGACTAGTCAAAGAAAAAAAAAATAGCAGGACGCCATGAAATGGCGTGGAAAGGTTACACATGATACAGAAAACTTTCATCGCTCGGGGTGATCATACACTAGTAGTTAAAGCTTCTACCAACCTAAGTTTTGTATGCAAGCTTTCGTCCACTCCTGTAGACTTTCTCAAGCCAAGTGATCAGTCTTATCATTGACTTTGAGAGCAATTACTGGTCAAGAAAGGTGAAAGAATCTATTTGGATAAAGAGGATAAATCCTACACTCTGGATACTCATTGTCGCCTATCTTCGGTCCAGTGATCGCAAGACAGCAGCCAGTAGCTTAACAGTGTGACTGATCACTTGGCTTGAGAAAGTCCACAGGAGTGGACAAAAGCTTGCATACAAAAATTAGGTTGGTAGAAGTTTAAACTGATAGTGTAAGGGTAACACATGTTTACGTGTACTTGGGTGCCTTTTCAATTTAATGTCCTTACAGAGACAGAGATTATGACAGAATTTTAAAAACCGCTTTGCGCCACTACGTTCCATATGGTAAGTGTAGGGCATACGAGACCCTTAAGCTCATTTGCATAATTAGCATAAACACGAGTACAGACACACACTAATAAGTTTTACCAATGTTTTCAGTAACTTGTTTTCTTTATCTAGGTACCAAAATAATGACTAATTTTTTTTTACTTAATAAGATAATAGGCTTAATGACGTCAGAGGTAAATGGTCTCTTATTACCTACCTGTGTAGGTAATACGAGACCGCTTCATTTTCAACCTAAATCTCAAGGAGCTGTTGAGTAAAATACATTTTTATTAGAAATTCAGAGGCGCAAATATTCTAATTTAGAAGTGATAAGCGCCTCTAAACTAAAAAAAAAACAACCAATCAACCAAATACCAGTAAAGAAGTGCTTCTTTCAAAATATGTTTGGGTTTCATCAAAGCCAAAATCTGTTGAAATTTTAACCAAAAACTAAATAACATTTTTATAATCAGATAGAATTGATTACCACTTAAATGGCATTCAATGCCATGGCATTTACATCATCAAGTTGTCGGTACTTTTGCCTCCGGCTCTTTGCATTTTGTTGTTGATGATTTTTAGTACATCAGTACTGAAAAATTGGCAATTGTAATTGCAATTATAATTTCACAAGTTACAGAAAGAAAGGCAACTGTAAAATGGCATTAAAACATTTTGGAAACATCCAACCAAATTTGAGTACCATAATGCAGTGTAAAAAAGTGCACACTTTCTTCATGCAATTTTGAATTTGTTGAATTTTAGACAAATTTTACACATCATTAACAATTAAAGGATTTGCCTGAATATCATTTTTTGTTCTTATACTAGTACAAATTCCTAAAAAACAAACAATTGATTGAGAGGTGTTTTCAGGTCATCCAGAGGAAACAATTATTAGTACTCCAAAACCGCACCAAAAATATCACTCAATTAGCAGAATTTTTCTTTATTGCCAATATTCTGAATATCATTTGATATTTTTGCCAGTTTTCAAAACATAAGAACCATAGCAGTAAGCTTACACAATCATTTATCATTGCACAGTCAAAAACAGTAATCATGCATGACAATAGCCGCCACATTGGTGGTGTCGTATTACCTTTACACATTATTGATTGGATGTCCTTATTGGGTTCACTTTATGTACTCTACACTGTGCACTATGGTCAATTGACCTACACAGTAGTTAACCAACTTCATAATACTGTTATTAACACCATTTTTACAGCACACCTCTTTATTATTATAATACACTATTACATTTCTTGAAAACCCAGTATTTATATCTAAGGAAATTTTGACCATGACAGATTCTTATTTTGGCACATTTGGTGAATTTTCTCGGACCATATGGACTTGTTGATGCAATGCCTACGTTGTATGTAAGCAGAAGTGGTAACAGTGATGATATATGGCGCTATAACAATATTTCTTCCAAAGCTCGGGCAGACAGTACAGTTTTTATTCTGGTGGTCTCATATTACCTACGGTCTCGTATTCCCTACACCTACCCTAGATATGGGATTGAGATTAAATGAAGAACTAAATGACAGAACGAATGGCATAAAGTTAGGAAATATGAATCCATTTCAGGCTCGGCTTTACTTTATCAAATCAGTGTTGGTCGTGTTCCTTGCTTCTCACTTTTTAACTCATGATGTACATGATGTAAGGTTCTCATTACTTCCGCGCAGTACAAAAAACAAGGAAGGCCTATAACATGATGTTCAGTCCCTGGCTATCCTCTTCATCATGTCAAAATAAATGACTCAGTCACTTGATTTGTGTAGGGAGACTATTACGAAATTACAAATTAAACAATGTCCTTATCAAAAAAGAAAGAAATTATGAACTTTCTTTTCCATGAAGCACTGCGAAGTATATGTTAGGATATTTTCCTTCCCAAGCAAGCAAAGTCTTCTAAGGGCTTGCTAGATTTACCATAGCTATAATTGGCCTTTTTTCCAACCAGTCCATTCAATAACGAAAAGATGGTCCACAAAAGAATATGAAGTTAATCAGGAAATATTACTCTTCCGCGTTTTACCTCAACTTATTCTAGTTTATAATGAAGAAACGTTGCAACGTTCTACATTTTCATAGACGCACATGGTATACATTTAGACTGTCCTTTGTTTGAAATTATTGTCCATAATTTTTTAAGAACAAGTACACTTTATCTAAGGCGCCTGGTTCACTCCGCGATAATCCTAATGCAGTAGGCAATACAAGACTAGTCATGCTTGTGCAGAACAGATAGATGCCTACAATTAAATGGCGGCGGGAAAATAACTTCATAGTAAAACGGTTTACATTGAATATCTCCTGCGATTTAGTTGAGTGCACATAAAAGTATGGAAATGCCTGATAAAGATATTGCTTTAGCCTTGTTTGTTGATCCCTCCTATCGCATGCATAGTGTGCGAAGTATAACGAATCATATACCAGCATGGATCGGATGTTGTAGTGTCAAACCGACTTCTGGTGTGTGGATACAACTTCGACGATCACAAGACACGTTTTATCAGAAGAGGGTTGTACACCGACTTCTGGTGTAATAACCTTCGACGATCACAAGACACGTTCTATCAGAAGAGTGTTGTACACCGACTTCTGGTGTGATACAGCTTCGACGATCACAAGACACGTTTTATGAGAAGAGGGTTGTACACCGACTTCTGGTGTGATGCAACTTCGACGATCACAAGACACGTTTTATCAGAAGAGTGTTGTACACCGACTTCTGGTGTGATACAGCTTCGAGGATCACAAGACACGTTTTATCAGAAGAGGGTTGTACACCGACTTCTGGTGTAATAACCTTCGACGATCACAAGACACGTTCTATCAGAAGAGTGTTGTACACCGACTTCTGGTGTGATACAGCTTCGACGATCACAAGACACGTTTTATGAGAAGAGGGTTGTACACCGACTTCTGGTGTGATACAACTTCGAGGATCACAAGACACGTTTTATCAGAAGAGTGTTGTACACCGACTTCTGGTGTGATACAGCTTCGAGGATCACAAGACACGTTTTATCAGAAGAGTGTTGTACACCGACTTCTGGTGTGATACAACTTCGACGATCACAAGACACGTTTTATCAGAAGAGGGTTGTACACCGACTTCTGGTGTGATACAACTTCGACGATCACAAGACACGTTCTATCAGAAGAGTGTTGTACACCGACTTCTGGTGTGGGATACAACTTCGACGATCACAAGACACGTTTTATCAGAAGAGTGTTGTACACCGACTTCTGGTGTGATACAACTTCGACTATCACAAGACACGTTTTATCAGAAGAGTGTTGTACACCGACTTCTGGTGTGATACAGCTTCGAGGATCACAAGACACGTTTTATCACAGGAATGTTGTACACTTTCATTATTTGTCATGTGAAGAGCAGCAAGATAAGGGGATATCAAAACCGTGTAATGCTACTGGGAAAACGTGATGGTTCTTTCATAAACCAGACAGACAGAAAGGATACAAACTGGCCTTAACACTCTGAGGTGGAGAAAGACCGCGGTACCAAATACGAAGCCAATGTTAATGGTTGAATAATGAAATGGTTGGTTATCTTACCTGACTGCTAAGAAAGCATATGCATGCTTGGTAGGGGACCGGCAGCTTTAAGTCGCACCACCAATTGTGAAAGGGGCTTTACCAAAGGGCATTAATGCATCCATTTGGTTTCATACCGGATACCCCCGGTTACGAGACCACTGCTCTACCACTGAGCCACAGCGCCTCCTCCGTGTGTTCAACAGTAGCGATTCTGCATTATTCTGTTATTCTGCCCTGCACAGAATGGTCATGTTGATGTCATCAGATTTCATTTCATTTTCTACATTTCATTTATTTTTTTTTTCATTTCCAAACATTGAAGAAAATAAGCAATGTAGCAAAGTAAAACATGGATGATTACGTTCATAACAATATAAATTTTTAAAATATTATTAAATCATATTTTTTATTTTTTTCAAACGGGCAATACATGAAACAATTCAAAAACAAGATATCGGATCAGTCAAAGAGATGAGTTAAAATGGAAAACATCCAAGGCCGGAATAATTTACACAGTGCTGCAAAGAATGGTCATCTTGATGTCACCAAATATCTGATCAGTCAAGGAGCTGAAGTGAACAAGGAAAACGATGACGGAGCGACTGCATTACACATAACTGCACTCAGTGGTCATCTTGATGTCACCAAATATCTGATCAGTCAAGGAGCTGAGGTGAACAAGGGAAACAGTGACGGCTGGACTGCATTACACTTCGCTGCAAATTATGGTCATCTTGATGTCACCAAATATCTGATCAGTCAAGGAGCTGAGGTGAACAAGGAAAACGATGACGGAGCGACTGCATTACACCTGGCTGCACTCAGTAGCCATCTTGATGTCACCAAATGTCTGATCAGTCAAGGAGCTGAGGTGAACAAGGGAAACGATGAAGGAGAGACTGCACTGCACATTGCTGCAAATAATGGTCATCTTGATGTCACCAAATATCTGATCAGTCAGTTAGCTGAGGTGAACAAGGAGATAAAATACGGTTCCACTGCACTGCACATTGCTGCAGGCAATGGTCATTTTGATGTCACCAAATGTCTGATCAGTCAAGGAGCTGAGGTGAACAAGGGAAACGATGACGGAGAGACTGCACTGCACATTGCTGCAGGCAATGGTCATTTTGATGTCACCAAATATCTCATCAGTCGAGGAGGAGAGGTGAACAAGGGAAATAATGACGGCTGGACTGCCTTATACAAAGCTGCACTCAGTGGTCATCTTGATGTCACCAAATATCTGATCGGTCAAGGAGCTGAGGTGTACAAGGAAAACGATGACGGAGCGACTGCATTACACAAAGCTGCACTCAGTGGTCATC
>CM057155.1:33115194-33142160 GCA_029962745.1 Echinometra lucunter
TTCCCTTGTTCAACTCAGCTCCTTGACTGATCCAGAAGTTTGGTGACATCAAGATGACCATTCTTTGCAGCGAAGTGTAATGCGTCATGCCGTGTGTTTTTTTCCTTGTTTATCTCAGCTCCTTGACTGATAAGATATTTGGTGACATCAAGATGAGCATTATTGCAGCAAAGTGTAATGCAGTCAGGCCGTGTGTTTTTTCCTTGTTTAATGTCAGCTCCTTGACTGATAAGATATTTGATGACATCAAGATGAGCATTATTTGCAGGCAAAATGTAATGCAGTCAAGCCGTCATTATTTCCCTTGTTCACCTCTCCTCCTTGACTGATCAGATATTTGGTGACATCAAGGTGACCATTCTTTGCAGCGAAGTGTAGGCAGTCCGGCCGTCATTATTCCTTGTTCAACTCAGCCTCCTTCACTGATCAGATATTTGGTGACATCAAGATGACCATTCTTTGCAGCCAAGTGTAAATGCAGCCTCTCCGTCATCGTTTCCTTTGTTCACCTCAGCTCCTTGACTGATCAGATATTTGGTGACATCAAGATGAGCATTATTTGCAGCAAAGTGTAATGCAGTCCAGCCGTCTTTCATCCCCTTGTTCACCTCTCCTCCTTGACTGATCAGATATTTGGTGACATCAAGATGAGCATTATTTGCAGCAAAGTGTAAGGCAGTCCAGCCGTCTTTTCATCCCCTTGTTCACCTCTCCTCCTTGACTGATCAGATATTTGGTGACATCAAGTTGACCATTCTTTGCAGCGAAGTGTAAGGAAGTCCGGCCGTCATTATTTCCCTTGTTCAACTCAGCTCCTTCACTGATCAGATATTTGGTGACATCAAGATAACCATTCTTTGCAGCGAAGTGTAATGCAGTCAGGCCGTGTGTTTTTTTCCTTGTTTATCTCAGCTCCTTGACTGATAAGATATTTGGTGACATCAAGATGACCATTCTTTGCAGCGAAGTGTAATGCAGTCAGGCCGTGTGTTTTTTCCTTGTTTATCTCAGCTCCTTGACTGATAAGATATTTGGTGACATCAAGATGAGCATTATTTGCAGCAAAGTGTAATGCAGTCCAGCCGTCTTTCATCCCCTTGTTCACCTCAGCTCCTTGACTGATCAGAAATTTGGTGACATCAAGATGACCACTAAGTGCAGCAGTGTGTAATGCAGTCTCTCCGTCATCGTTTCCTTTGTTCACCTCAGCTCCTTGACTGATCAGATATTTGGTGACATCAAGATGACCACTAAGTGCAGAAGTGTGTAATGCAGTCTCTCCCGTCATCGTTTCCTTTGTTCACCTCAGCTCCTTGACTGATCAGATATTTGGTGACATCAAGATGACCACTAACTGCAGCAGTGTGTAATGCAGTCTCTCCGTCATCGTTTCCTTTGTTCACCTCAGCTCCTTGACTGATCAGATATTTGGTGACATCAAGATGACCACTAAGTGCAGAAGTGTGTAATGCAGTCTCTCCGTCATCGTTTCCTTTGTTCACCTCAGCTCCTTGACTGATCAGATATTTGGTGACATCAAGATGACCATTATTTGCAGCATAGAGTAATGCAGTCCAGCCATCTTTCATCCCTTTGTTCACCTCAGCTCCTTGACTGATCAGATATTTGGTGACATCAAGATGACCATTATTTGCAGCAAAGTGTAATGCAGTCCAGCCGTCTTTCATCCCCTTGTTCACCTCAGCTCCTTCACTGATCAGATATTTGGTGACATCAAGATGACCATTCTTTGCAGCGAAGTGCAAGGCAGTCCGGCCGTCATTATTTCCCTTGTTCAACTCAGCTCCTTGACTGATCAGAAGTTTGGTGACATCAAGATGACCATTCTTTGCAGCGAAGTGTAATGCAGTCAGGCCGTGTGTTTTTTCCTTGTTTATCTCAGCTCCTTGACTGATAAGATATTTGGTGACATCAAGATGAGCATTATTTGCAGCAAAGTGTAATGCAGTCAGGCCGTGTGTTTTTTCCTTGTTTATCTCAGCTCCTTGACTGATCAGATATTTGGTGACATCAGGATGACCATTATTTGCAGCAAAGTGTAATGCAGTCCAGCCGTCTTTCATCCCCTTGTTCACCTCAGCTCCTTCACTGATCAGATATTTGGTGACATCAAGATGACCATTCTTTGCAGCGAAGTGCAAGGCAGTCCGGCCGTCATTATTTCCCTTGTTCAACTCAGCTCCTTGACTGATCAGAAGTTTGGTGACATCAAGATGACCATTCTTTGCAGCGAAGTGTAATGCAGTCAGGCCGTGTGTTTTTTCCTTGTTTATCTCAGCTCCTTGACTGATAAGATATTTGGTGACATCAAGATGAGCATTATTTGCAGCAAAGTGTAATGCAGTCAGGCCGTGTGTTTTTTCCTTGTTTATGTCAGCTCCTTGACTGATAAGATATTTGATGACATCAAGATGAGCATTATTTGCAGCAAAATGTAATGCAGTCAAGCCGTCATTATTTCCCTTGTTCACCTCTCCTCCTTGACTGATCAGATATTTGGTGACATCAAGGTGACCATTCTTTGCAGCGAAGTGTAAGGCAGTCCGGCCGTCATTATTTCCCTTGTTCAACTCAGCTCCTTCACTGATCAGATATTTGGTGACATCAAGATGACCATTCTTTGCAGCCAAGTGTAATGCAGCCTCTCCGTCATCGTTTCCTTTGTTCACCTCAGCTCCTTGACTGATCAGATATTTGGTGACATCAAGATGAGCATTATTTGCAGCAAAGTGTAATGCAGTCCAGCCGTCTTTCATCCCCTTGTTCACCTCTCCTCCTTGACTGATCAGATATTTGGTGACATCAAGATGAGCATTATTTGCAGCAAAGTGTAAGGCAGTCCAGCCGTCTTTCATCCCCTTGTTCACCTCTCCTCCTTGACTGATCAGATATTTGGTGACATCAAGTTGACCATTCTTTGCAGCGAAGTGTAAGGAAGTCCGGCCGTCATTATTTCCCTTGTTCAACTCAGCTCCTTCACTGATCAGATATTTGGTGACATCAAGATAACCATTCTTTGCAGCGAAGTGTAATGCAGTCAGGCCGTGTGTTTTTTTCCTTGTTTATCTCAGCTCCTTGACTGATAAGATATTTGGTGACATCAAGATGACCATTCTTTGCAGCGAAGTGTAATGCAGTCAGGCCGTGTGTTTTTTCCTTGTTTATCTCAGCTCCTTGACTGATAAGATATTTGGTGACATCAAGATGAGCATTATTTGCAGCAAAGTGTAATGCAGTCCAGCCGTCTTTCATCCCCTTGTTCACCTCAGCTCCTTGACTGATCAGAAATTTGGTGACATCAAGATGACCACTAAGTGCAGCAGTGTGTAATGCAGTCTCTCCGTCATCGTTTCCTTTGTTCACCTCAGCTCCTTGACTGATCAGATATTTGGTGACATCAAGATGACCACTAAGTGCAGAAGTGTGTAATGCAGTCTCTCCGTCATCGTTTCCTTTGTTCACCTCAGCTCCTTGACTGATCAGATATTTGGTGACATCAAGATGACCACTAACTGCAGCAGTGTGTAATGCAGTCTCTCCGTCATCGTTTCCTTTGTTCACCTCAGCTCCTTGACTGATCAGATATTTGGTGACATCAAGATGACCACTAAGTGCAGAAGTGTGTAATGCAGTCTCTCCGTCATCGTTTCCTTTGTTCACCTCAGCTCCTTGACTGATCAGATATTTGGTGACATCAAGATGACCATTATTTGCAGCATAGAGTAATGCAGTCCAGCCATCTTTCATCCCTTTGTTCACCTCAGCTCCTTGACTGATCAGATATTTGGTGACATCAAGATGACCATTATTTGCAGCAAAGTGTAATGCAGTCCAGCCGTCTTTCATCCCCTTGTTCACCTCAGCTCCTTCACTGATCAGATATTTGGTGACATCAAGATGACCATTCTTTGCAGCGAAGTGCAAGGCAGTCCGGCCGTCATTATTTCCCTTGTTCAACTCAGCTCCTTGACTGATCAGAAGTTTGGTGACATCAAGATGACCATTCTTTGCAGCGAAGTGTAATGCAGTCAGGCCGTGTGTTTTTTCCTTGTTTATCTCAGCTCCTTGACTGATAAGATATTTGGTGACATCAAGATGAGCATTATTTGCAGCAAAGTGTAATGCAGTCAGGCCGTGTGTTTTTTCCTTGTTTATGTCAGCTCCTTGACTGATAAGATATTTGATGACATCAAGATGAGCATTATTTGCAGCAAAATGTAATGCAGTCAAGCCGTCATTATTTCCCTTGTTCACCTCTCCTCCTTGACTGATCAGATATTTGGTGACATCAAGGTGACCATTTTTTGCAGCGAAGTGTAAGGCAGTCCGGCCGTCATTATTTCCCTTGTTGAACTCAGCTCCTTCACTGATCAGATATTTAGTGACATCAAGATGACCATTCCTTGCAGCGAAGTGTAATGCAGTCAGGCCGTGTGTTTCTTCCTTGTTCACCTCGGCACCTTGACTGACCAGATATTTGGTGACATCAAGATGACCATTATTTGCAGCGAAGTGTAAGGCAGTCCAGCAGTCATCGTTTCCCTTGTTCAACTCAGCTCCTTCACTGATCAGATATTTGGTGACATCAAGATGACCATTCTTTGCAGCGAAGTGTAATGCAGTCAGGCCGTGTGTTTTTTCCTTGTTTATCTCAGCTCCTTGACTGATAAGATATTTGGTGACATCAAGATGACCATTATTTGCAGCAAAGTGTAATGCAGTCAGGCCGTGTGTTTTTTCCTTGTTTATCTCAGCTCCTTGACTGATCAGATATTTGGTGACATCAGGATGACCATTATTTGCAGCAAAGTGTAATGCAGTCCAGCCGTCTTTCATCCCCTTGTTCACCTCAGCTCCTTGACTGATCAGATATTTGGTGACATCAAGATGACCATTCTTTGCAGCGAAGTGCAAGGCAGTCCGGCCGTCATTATTTCCCTTGTTCAACTCAGCTCCTTGACTGATCAGAAGTTTGGTGACATCAAGATGACCATTCTTTGCAGCGAAGTGTAATGCAGTCAGGCCGTGTGTTTTTTCCTTGTTTATCTCAGCTCCTTGACTGATAAGATATTTGGTGACATCAAGATGAGCATTATTTGCAGCAAAGTGTAATGCAGTCAGGCCGTGTGTTTTTTCCTTGTTTATCTCAGCTCCTTGACTGATAAGATATTTGATGACATCAAGATGAGCATTATTTGCAGCAAAATGTAATGCAGTCAAGCCGTCATTATTTCCCTTGTTCACCTCTCCTCCTTGACTGATCAGATATTTGGTGACATCAAGGTGACCATTCTTTGCAGCGAAGTGTAAGGCAGTCCGGCCGTCATTATTTCCCTTGTTCAACTCAGCTCCTTCACTGATCAGATATTTGGTGACATCAAGATGACATTCTTTGCAGCCAAGTGTAATGCAGCCTCTCCGTCATCGTTTCCTTTGTTCACCTCAGCTCCTTGACTGATCAGATATTTGGTGACATCAAGATGAGCATTATTTGCAGCAAAGTGTAATGCAGTCCAGCCGTCTTTCATGCCCTTGTTCACCTCTCCTCCTTGACTGATCAGATATTTGGTGACATCAAGATGAGCATTATTTGCAGCAAAGTGTAAGGCAGTCCAGCCGTCTTTCATCCCCTTGTTCACCTCTCCTCCTTGACTGATCAGATATTTGGTGACATCAAGTTGACCATTCTTTGCAGCGAAGTGTAAGGAAGTCCGGCCGTCATTATTTCCCTTGTTCAACTCAGCTCCTTCACTGATCAGATATTTGGTGACATCAAGATGACCATTCTTTGCAGCGAAGTGTAATGCAGTCAGGCCGTGTGTTTTTTTCCTTGTTTATCTCAGCTCCTTGACTGATAAGATATTTGGTGACATCAAGATGACCATTCTTTGCAGCGAAGTGTAATGCAGTCAGGCCGTGTGTTTTTTCCTTGTTTATCTCAGCTCCTTGACTGATAAGATATTTGGTGACATCAAGATGAGCATTATTTGCAGCAAAGTGTAATGCAGTCCAGCCGTCTTTCATCCCCTTGTTCACCTCAGCTCCTTGACTGATCAGAAATTTGGTGACATCAAGATGACCACTAAGTGCAGCAGTGTGTAATGCAGTCTCTCCGTCATCGTTTCCTTTGTTCACCTCAGCTCCTTGACTGATCAGATATTTGGTGACATCAAGATGACCACTAAGTGCAGAAGTGTGTAATGCAGTCTCTCCGTCATCGTTTCCTTTGTTCACCTCAGCTCCTTGACTGATCAGATATTTGGTGACATCAAGATGACCACTAACTGCAGCAGTGTGTAATGCAGTCTCTCCGTCATCGTTTCCTTTGTTCACCTCAGCTCCTTGACTGATCAGATATTTGGTGACATCAAGATGACCACTAAGTGCAGAAGTGTGTAATGCAGTCTCTCCGTCATCGTTTCCTTTGTTCACCTCAGCTCCTTGACTGATCAGATATTTGGTGACATCAAGATGACCATTATTTGCAGCATAGAGTAATGCAGTCCAGCCATCTTTCATCCCTTTGTTCACCTCAGCTCCTTGACTGATCAGATATTTGGTGACATCAAGATGACCATTATTTGCAGCAAAGTGTAATGCAGTCCAGCCGTCTTTCATCCCCTTGTTCACCTCAGCTCCTTCACTGATCAGATATTTGGTGACATCAAGATGACCATTCTTTGCAGCGAAGTGCAAGGCAGTCCGGCCGTCATTATTTCCCTTGTTCAACTCAGCTCCTTGACTGATCAGAAGTTTGGTGACATCAAGATGACCATTCTTTGCAGCGAAGTGTAATGCAGTCAGGCCGTGTGTTTTTTCCTTGTTTATCTCAGCTCCTTGACTGATAAGATATTTGGTGACATCAAGATGAGCATTATTTGCAGCAAAGTGTAATGCAGTCAGGCCGTGTGTTTTTTCCTTGTTTATGTCAGCTCCTTGACTGATAAGATATTTGATGACATCAAGATGAGCATTATTTGCAGCAAAATGTAATGCAGTCAAGCCGTCATTATTTCCCTTGTTCACCTCTCCTCCTTGACTGATCAGATATTTGGTGACATCAAGGTGACCATTTTTTGCAGCGAAGTGTAAGGCAGTCCGGCCGTCATTATTTCCCTTGTTGAACTCAGCTCCTTCACTGATCAGATATTTAGTGACATCAAGATGACCATTCCTTGCAGCGAAGTGTAATGCAGTCAGGCCGTGTGTTTCTTCCTTGTTCACCTCGGCACCTTGACTGACCAGATATTTGGTGACATCAAGATGACCATTATTTGCAGCGAAGTGTAAGGCAGTCCAGCAGTCATCGTTTCCCTTGTTCAACTCAGCTCCTTCACTGATCAGATATTTGGTGACATCAAGATGACCATTCTTTGCAGCGAAGTGTAATGCAGTCAGGCCGTGTGTTTTTTCCTTGTTTATCTCAGCTCCTTGACTGATAAGATATTTGGTGACATCAAGATGACCATTATTTGCAGCAAAGTGTAATGCAGTCAGGCCGTGTGTTTTTTCCTTGTTTATCTCAGCTCCTTGACTGATCAGATATTTGGTGACATCAGGATGACCATTATTTGCAGCAAAGTGTAATGCAGTCCAGCCGTCTTTCATCCCCTTGTTCACCTCAGCTCCTTGACTGATCAGATATTTGGTGACATCAAGATAACCATTCTTTGCAGCGAAGTGCAAGGCAGTCCGGCCGTCATTATTTCCCTTGTTCAACTCAGCTCCTTGACTGATCAGAAGTTTGGTGACATCAAGATGACCATTCTTTGCAGCGAAGTGTAATGCAGTCAGGCCGTGTGTTTTTTCCTTGTTTATGTCAGCTCCTTGACTGATAAGATATTTGGTGACATCAAGATGAGCATTATTTGCAGCAAAGTGTAATGCAGTCAGGCCGTGTGTTTTTTCCTTGTTTATCTCAGCTCCTTGACTGATAAGATATTTGGTGACATCAAGATGAGCATTATTTGCAGCAAAATGTAATGCAGTCAAGCCGTCATTATTTCCCTTGTTCACCACTCCTCCTTGACTGATCAGATATTTGGTGACATCAAGGTGACCATTCTTTGCAGCGAAGTGTAAGGCAGTCCGGCCGTCATTATTTCCCTTGTTCAACTCAGCTCCTTCACTGATCAGATATTTGGTGACATCAAGATGACCATTCTTTGCAGCCAAGTGTAATGCAGCCTCTCCGTCATCGTTTCCTTTGTTCACCTCAGCTCCTTGACTGATCAGATATTTGGTGACATCAAGATGAGCATTATTTGCAGCAAAGTGTAATGCAGTCCAGCCGTCTTTCATGCCCTTGTTCACCTCTCCTCCTTGACTGATCAGATATTTGGTGACATCAAGATGAGCATTATTTGCAGCAAAGTGTAATGCAGTCCAGCCGTCTTTCATCCCCTTATTCACCTCTCCTCCTTGACTGATCAGATATTTGGTGACATCCAGTTGACCATTCTTTGCAGCGAAGTGTAAGGAAGTCCGGCCGTCATTATTTCCCTTGTTCAACTCAGCTCCTTCACTGATCAGATATTTGGTGACATCAAGATGACCATTCTTTGCAGCGAAGTGTAATGCAGTCAGGCCGTGTGTTTTTTCCTTGTTTATCTCAGCTCCTTGACTGATAAGATATTTGGTGACATCAAGATGACCATTCTTTGCAGCGAAGTGTAATGCAGTCAGGCCGTGTGTTTTTTCCTTGTTTATCTCAGCTCCTTGACTGATAAGATATTTGGTGACATCAAGATGAGCATTATTTGCAGCAAAGTGTAATGCAGTCCAGCCGTCTTTCATCCCCTTGTTCACCTCAGCTCCTTGACTGATCAGATATTTGGTGACATCAAGATGACCACTAAGTGCAGCAGTGTGTAATGCAGTCTCTCCGTCATCGTTTCCTTTGTTCACCTCAGCTCCTTGACTGATCAGATATTTGGTGACATCAAGATGACCACTAAGTGCAGAAGTGTGTAATGCAGTCTCTCCGTCATCGTTTCCTTTGTTCACCTCAGCTCCTTGACTGATCAGATATTTGGTGACATCAAGATGACCACTAACTGCAGCAGTGTGTAATGCAGTCTCTCCGTCATCGTTTCCTTTGTTCACCTCAGCTCCTTGACTGATCAGATATTTGGTGACATCAAGATGACCACTAAGTGCAGAAGTGTGTAATGCAGTCTCTCCGTCATCGTTTCCTTTGTTCACCTCAGCTCCTTGACTGATCAGATATTTGGTGACATCAAGATGACCATTATTTGCAGCAAAGTTTAAGGCAGTCCAGCAGTCATTGTTTCCCTTGTTCAACTCAGCTCCTTCACTGATCAGATATTTGGTGACATCAAGATGACCATTTTTTGCAGCCCGGTGTAATGCAGTCAGGCCGTGTGTTTCTTCCTTGTTCACCTCGGCTCCTTGACTGATCAGATATTTGATGACATCAAGATGACCATTATTTGCAGCGAAGTGTAAGGCAGTCCAGCAGTCATTGTTTCCCTTGTTCAACTCAGCTCCTTCACTGATCAGATATTTGGTGACATCAAAATGACCATTCTTTGCAGCAAAGTGTAATGCAGTCAGGCCGTGTGTTTTTTCCTTGTTTATCTCAGCTCCTTGACTGATAAGATATTTGGTGACATCAAGATGAGCATTATTTGCAGCAAAGTGTAATGCAGTCCAGCCGTCTTTCATCCCCTTGTTCACCTCAGCTCCTTGACTGATCAGATATTTGGTGACATCAAGATAACCACTAAGTGCAGCAGTGTGTAATGCAGTCTCTCCGTCATCGTTTCCTTTGTTCACCTCAGCTCCTTGACTGATCAGATATTTGGTGACATCAAGATGACCACTAAGTGCAGCAGTGTGTAATGCAGTCTCTCCGTCATCGTTTCCTTTGTTCACCTCAGCTCCATGACTGATCAGATATTTGGTGACATCAAGATGACCACTAAGTGCAGCAGTGTGTAATGCAGTCTCTCCGTCATCGTTTCCTTTGTTCACCTCAGCTCCTTCACTGATCAGATATTTAGTGACATCAAGATGACCACTAAGTGCAGAAGTGTGTAATGCAGTCTCTCCGTCATCGTTTCCTTTGTTCACCTCAGCTCCTTGACTGATCAGATATTTGGTGACATCAAGATGACCATTATTTGCAGCAAAGTGTAATGCAGTCCAGCCGTCTTTCATCCCCTTGTTCACCTCTCCTCCTTGACTGATCAGATATTTGGTGACATCAAGATGACCATTATTTGCAGCAAAGTGTAATGCAGTCCAGCCGTCTTTCATCCCCTTGTTCACCTCTCCTCCTTGACTGATCAGATATTTGGTGACATCAAGATGACCACTAAGTGCAGCAGTCTGTAATGCAGTCTCTCCGTTATCGTTTTCTTTGTTCACCTCGGCTCCTTGACTGATCAGATATTTGGTGACATCAAGATGACCATTATTTGCAGCGAAGTGGAAGGCAGTCCAGCCGTCATTATTTCCCTTGTTCACCTCAGCTCCTTCACTGATCAGATATTTAGTGACATCAAGATGACAATTCTTTGCAGCGAAGTGTAATGCAGTCCCACCGTTATCCTTTCCTTTGTTCACCTCAGCTCCTTGACTGATCAGATATTTGGTGACATCAAGATGACCATTATTTGCAGCAAAGTGTAATGCAGTCCAGCCGTCTTTCATCCCCTTGTTCACCTCTCCTCCTTGACTGATCAGATATTTGGTGACATCAAGATGACCATTATTTGCAGCAAAGTGTAATGCAGTCCAGCCGTCTTTCATCCCCTTGTTCACCTCTCCTCCTTGACTGATCAGATATTTGGTGACATCAAGATGACCACTAAGTGCAGCAGTCTGTAATGCAGTCTCTCCGTTATCGTTTCCTTTGTTCACCTCGGCTCCTTGACTGATCAGATATTTGGTGACATCAAGATGACCATTATTTGCAGCGAAGTGGAAGGCAGTCCAGCCGTCATTATTTCCCTTGTTCACCTGAGCTCCTTCACTGATCAGATATTTGGTCACATCAAGATGACCACTAAGTGCAGCATTGTGTAATAACGTCTCTCCGTCATTGTATCCTTTGTTCGCCTCAGCTCCTTGACTGATCAGATATTTGGTGACATGAAGATTACCCTTTTCTGCTGCACTTTGTAAATTATTCATGCCTTGATTGTTTCCCATTTTAACTCAGCTCTTTGACTTAGTATCCGAAATGTTGCCTTGAATTGTATTGCCGGTTTGGAAAAAATTATGGATGATGTAATCATTTATCTCAAAGTTTATATTATTATGAATGTAATCATCAATGTCTTACTTTGCTACATTGCTTACTTTGTTCAGTGTTTGGAAATGAAAATAAATGATTGAAATGTGAAAAATGAAATGAAATCTGATGACAATAAGATGACCAGTCTGTCCAGGGCAGAATAATGCAGAATCGCTACTGTTGAACATATAGAGGAGGCGCTGTGGTTCAGTGGTAGAGCAGTGGTCTCTTAACCCGTGGCACCAAGTGGATGCGTTAATGCCCTTAGGTAAAGCGCCTCTCACAATTGGTGATGCAATTGGTTGCGACGTTTGCGATTGTTTGCAACATATATTGTGACAAATTGGTCGCTAATGATCCGCAAGTTCTTCGTAGGGGACTTAAAGCCGTCGGTCCCCTGGTTGATTACTACCAAGCATGCATATGTTTTCTCAGCAGTCAGATAAAATAACCAACCATTTAATTATTCAACCTTTAACATCGGCTTCGTATTTGGTACAGGGTACTTTCTCCACCTCAGGGTGTTAAGGCCGGTTTGTATCCTTTCTGTCTGTCTGGTTTATGAAAGAACCATCACGTTTTCCCAGTAGCATTACACAGTTTTGATACGCCCTTTTCTTGCTGCTCTCCACATGACAAATAATGAAAGTGCACAACCATCTTCTGATAAAACGTGTATTGTGGTCGTCGAAGATGTATCACACTAGAATCAAGTCGGTTTTTACATTACAACATCTAATACATGCTGGTATATGATTCTCTATACTTCGCACACTATGCATGCGAAAGCGAAAGTGGCGATCAATAAACAAGGCTAATGAGAGGTTTAGTTTAGTTTAGTTTATTTTTAGTTTATTAACTCAACCACCATCGTGGGGTAAAACAAACACAATATAAACTGGCAAGAATAACAATGTAGATGTAATACAAAAACATGAGAAGGGCATTATGTACAAGTGATGAAACTACAGAATACAGAAAATAACTATCTACAGCAGGCACTGTGCCTGGGTTATGTGTAAATACAGTAAACATAATAAAACACAAATAAATCACACACAAGAAAAATATTTTTGCTGCCTATCAAAGAAATCAACAACTATCTTACAAAACTTTGCTGGTTTTGATAGCACTGTACCTTTGGAATGGTTAAAAAGTAGATCCATTTTGTATACATTAGGTTGTTTCCAAAAATATTTCTTCGTGGCTTGTTTACGATAATTCTGAAAAACTGGACACTCGAATAGATAATGATATTCATCTCCTATCTGGTTCAGAGTGCAATATTCACATATTCGTTCACCACGAGGAATATTTGCGTACCTCCCAGTCACTATTGGTAGCTTATTATTCAAACATCTAAAACGACAAAAATTCTTCCTATCACATGGATTGAGAGAAACCAAATAATCTTCAAACACTAGAGTTTGCTTATATATTCGATAAACCATACATTGAGAGTTTGTATTAACATCGTTATACCAATCAATTTGGCGTGTATCACTTATCCTCTGTGACACAATTCTTTTAAAGACAGAAAACTCCATACCTTTTGCTTGGTTATCCCAAATATACGAGAACCCTAAACTATCAAAAAGATCTTTAATCTTCCCAAGCCATGGCAAAGTGTAAGAACCACTTTGATGAAGGGCAAAATAAAAATTATACATTATGTTGGTTAATTTACTTTGCTTTCCGTGAACTATTCTATACCAAAACATGAGCATACGACTTGCGATAGTATACTCTAATTTGTACTTCCCCAATTCACCATATACTATACAATTAGGGGTCTTCCTATGAACACCAAGGAGACCCTTGCAAAATTTCAAATAAAAGATTTCAACCGGAGTTAGTTTTTCAAATCCCCACACCTCGCATCCATATTACAATATAGGCAAAACCAGTTGATCAAACAACTGCAAATGTAAGTCAATTGGTAGACATAAGGACTCCAATTTCATTTTCATAGCATAGAAGGCCCTAGATGCTTGGCAAACCTGTTTATCAATAGCTTTTTTTTTAAATACATTATTTGTAGTTGACAGTAATTCCCAGATAGGTATAGTCATAACATGTGCTTAACTCATCGCCACCAAACACAAACTTTGGAACATTCCTAACCTTACCACGTGAAAAAATCATAATTTTTGTTTTAGAAGTATTAACTGTGTCATGCCATTTACGACAATAATCAAACAAAGAATTAGGAGCTTGTTGGAGCTCCTGAGGACTCTCGCTTAGCACAATAGTGTCATCAGCGTATAGCAGAGAAAATAAATCAATGTAACAATCCATTCCTTTCTCACGAAGGGAATTTCTAATGTTAGAACAAAGATTATCCAAACCTTTATAACTCTTCTGAAGAAAATCATTGAAGTCATTCAAATACAAAGCAAAAAGAATAGGAGAGAGATTCTCCCCCTGCCTTACACCAACATTACTCCGAAAAAAAAACGTGACTTTTGGCCGTTATAGAAAACACATGACTTGGCCGAATTATATAGATTAATAATTACAGAAAGGATTTTCCCCGATGTGCCGAAATTAAGAAACTTGGACCAGAGTGATAAACGATCAACTAAATCAAATGCTTTTTTATAATCAATAAAGGCACAATATACCCTCTTTTTTAACTCTTAAGTACCATTCAAGAATCGAGTGCAAAGTGAAAATATGATCTAGTGTTGAATAACCCAACCTGAAACCCGCCTAGTCTTCCCCTAATAATTTATTATGATCGATGAAATTCACTGCACGCTCATTCAAAATTCCCGTCAACAGTTTCCCAACACAACTTAATAATGTAATGCCTCTGTAATTATCAGGAGATTCTGGTGGCCCTCTCCCTTGGTATAAAGGTTTAATCATACCTACTGACCAATCAGAAGGAATCACACCTGTTTCAAGAACAAGACTGAAAAGGCTAACAATCATTTCCAATAAAGGTTCAGAACTAAATTCCAACAATTCATTCAGAATCATATCAACACCTGGAGCTTTATTGTTCTTCAGCCTCTTTATCTGCTTAACAACTTCATCTCTTGATATTACCCTATTTAATTCATCATTATTCAAGTCACATAAAATATCCATAATATTAAACTGCTCACTATTTGAGTTACTTATTTGCACTTTAGCCAGATCCTGAAAATGGTTCACAAAATCGTTGAGATGTATTTTAACAGAACAGAGCTTTGTCTTACCTTTAACATTGATACATTTCCAATAATCTTTAGGGTTAGTGGACTTTAAATTACGAAGTTGTGCGTGCGAATTTTATAATATACATATCGTTTTTTACGAATAAACCGTCCATGTAATTTTCCTTTGGAGATAATTTCGACCTAAGTACATCACTCTTATTTGACCTATATTTTTCTTTGGCTTGAAAATACTCTTTTCTAGAAGATCTGCACTCAGAATCGAACCATTTTTCACCATTTTTAAAACATTTTTCTTCCCCCGAGTGCCAGTAGCCACAGTCTGGGAAAACATATCAGTCTCAGTGGCAGCCTCCACAAAAACCATTTGTAAAAACGTTGCAATCTCATCAATATCACTTTGGGAGACTGGATTACCCTTAAATGCATCTAAGGAATCGGACAAATTGGTTAAATCGCAGCTGCTTAGTGCGTTCTGGAAAGATTCCTTTTTAGAGTTGTCCCAAACTATCTTAGAAATCGCTTCATTCTCACTAATTAGGTGGTCTGTCATCTTTGACAGATCACCTTTTCAATTCGTCAGAATCTTTATTAGGTGGTCTGTCATATTATGACAGATCACCTTTTAATTTCGTCAGAATTTTCTTTATTCTTCATTAGGTGGTCTGTCATATTATGACAGATCACCTTTTAATTTCGTCAGAATTTTCTTTATTCTTCATTAATTATTATTATTAATTATTATTCTTTTTATTGGTACCCACTTTTTTGTGTAGTCGAGATCTCAGAACTGGCTCAATCATTTTTCGTCAAATTTTCAGGAATCATCAGTCATAACGAGATCTCGGATGTTTAGTCATTTTCAAGTTCATCGGGTCATCGTGACGTCATCCAGGCGCCATTTTGTAAAAATCATCTCATGATCATATCTTCATAACGGAAGGTCATTTTTCATTCATATTTGGCATGATGAATATTCATATCAATCTGAACAATTCCAACTTTTTAAACGCGCGCGTACGCGTACGTCCGCGCGTCAGTGCGCGCGCAAAATTTAAAAATGCTCAAAATCACTCATGGATCAAACCAAAATCCATTTCAGGTCATTTTAAGCATTTCAAAAATTTCCGCGCGTAACCGCCCGCGCGTGCGTTTTGCGCGTGCGCAACTCCTAAATAACGTAAAAACGCCGTTTTTTCACTTGATTTGCAATTCTGAGACATTTCTTGACCATTTCCATCAATTTAGAATCGATTTCAACTGACCATGAGGCCGCACGCGCGCGTCAAAGTTTAAAATCCGTGCGCGCGTCTATAGGGCAAATAACGTAAAAACATGCAAAAACATGCCCCTTTAAAATCCGCCATAGCTCGTTAAAAAGCATGGGGACCCCCCTTTTTTTTTACATTTTCTGAAAGCCTATGAATTGAAGATTTGAATTCATGAAAAAAATTGGGGGTCGAACAGTCGGAACGTTACCATATTCTCATGTGAACTCAAAATTTCATTTTTTCAATTATGACGTCATGTTTTTTACCTTTAATCAAGACTATCTCGCTAATTGTTAGTCGATTTTCGCCGGGATTTCAGTATGTTGTAGCTGAGACAATGCTCTTATATACCAATTGCCTTCATTTTTCATTTTGAGAACTGCATCATGGTCTAATCTTACGATAAACGGAGGCATGTCATTTTTTCACAGTTTGCGTGTATTGTCTATGGGACATGACCTTTTTCTAATTCTTGATTCTACATTCCCGTCTTTTTTGAGCAACAGCTCCGTTATTTCTACTCGATTTTTGCCCAGCTTCGAGTATGGTGTAGCTGAGAAAATTCTCTATCGTAAGTGTGCCATTTATTTTTTAATCAGATGTCAGGAACATATCGAAATTTGAACTGGAAGATATGATTTAGGAAACCCATTTTCCATCTACGTGTTATCTCTATGGACTATATTCTGGTCCATCGGTAAAGCACTGATCTCACATCCTCATGGTCCCTGGTTCGACTCCCGGCGACGGCGGTGTAATTTTTTTTTTTTTTTTTTTTTTTTATAGATTTTTTGCCGTTTTATATTACCATCTTCATTGACTACGTTTATACATACAATTACAAACAATGCCATAACTGCGTTATTTTGCGTGTTATGTCTATTGCAATGCAGTGTACATTAGTTTATGTACAACCCTATTGCAAATATGATTCATGAACGTGTACTGAACCTTTAGGGTTAACTTTGCATAATACTAAAAATCAAATCGTCCTGTGTCTGTGATGCTAGTCTCCTTCTCAGACCTGAATATTTTTCAAGTTCATCAGGTCATCGAACATTAGATAAACTGGTGATTAGACCGCAAATAGATTACCCAACACAAAACGTTTCAGAACGTTCTTAGAACACATTTAGTAGGTCTGATACATCTTCGTCTTTAATAATTGTTACAAAACATTTTTATTAGATCCGTTTCGTCTTCGACTTTAATAAACGTTCATAAAACGTTTTTTATTAGGTCTGCTGCGTTTTTGTCTTTAATAAACGTTCACAAAATGTTTTTATTAGGTCTGCTACGTCTTCGTCTTTAAGAAACGTTCACAAAACGTTTTCAGAACGTTTCCAAAACGTTTACAAAACGTTTTTTATTAGGTCGGCTATTAGGCCTGCTACGTCTTCGTCTTTAATAAACGTTCACAAAACGTTTTCAGAACGTTCCAAAAACGTTCATAAAACGCTTTTTAATTGGTCCGCTACGTCTTTGTCTTGAATAAACGTTCACACAATATTTTCAGAACGTTCACAAAACGCTTCCAATACGTTTTCTTTAGGTCCGCTACGTTTTCGTTTTCAATTAACGTTCACAAAACATTAACAAAACGTTTTTATTAGGTCCCCTACGTTTTCGTCTTTAATAAACGTTAACAAAACGATTTTAGAACGTTCTCAAAACATTTTTCTTATGTATGCTACGTCTTCGTATTTAATAGACGTTCACAAAACGTTTTCAGAACGTTCATAAAACATTTACCAAACTTATTTATTAGGTCATCTATGTCTTTGTCTTTTATAGACGTTCGCAAAATGTTTTCAGAACGTTCAGAAAACGTTTGTTTTTTAGGTCTGCTACGTCTTTGTCTTTAATAAACGTTTTCAAAACATTTTCAGAACGTTGACAAAACGTTTACAAAACGTTTGTATTAGGTCATCTATGTCTTCATCTTTTATAAACGTTCGCAAAACGTTTTCAGAACGTTCAGAAAACGTTTGTTTTTTAGGTCTGCTACGTCTTCGTCTTTAATAAACGTTTTCAAAACATTTTCTGAACGTTGACAAAACGTTCACAAAATGTTTTCATGTTTACAAAACGTTTTCAGAACATTCATAAAACGTTTATAAAACGTTTTTATTAGTTCTGCTTCAGCTTCATTTTTAATAAATGTTCACAAAATGTTTTCAGAAAGTTCACAAAAAGGTTTTCATAACTTTAAGAAAAACCCGTTTTTATCACGTCCGCTACGTTTTAGTCTTTAGTAAACGTTCACAAAACGTTTTCAGAACATTCACAAAATGGTTTTATTACATCTGCTACGTCTTCGTCTTTAAAAAAACGTTCGCAAAACATTTTCAGAAGGTTCATAAATCGTTTACAAAACATTTTTATTAGGTCCGCTACATCTTTGTCTTTAATAAACGTTCACAAAACGTTTCCAGAGCGTTGACAAAACGTTTTTATCAGGGCTGTTTCCTCTTTGTAAATTTTCTCTCAATGGGGACTTTAATTGGGAATGACTATAATCCTCTTGATGACCATGATGATGAGATAGTTATGTTGACTGTGATACAAAGCCTGATGATGAAAATGATGAATAAATGGCCAACTGTGATATACCTTTCATAATCATAGATATCATATCCTTATCAAAAAGACGACAGACCACCTAATTCGTCTGATCAAATGACGAATTAAATCTCGTTAATTATTATTATTATTCTTTTTATTGGTACCCACTTTTTTGTGTAGTCGAGATCTCAGAACTGGCTCAATCATTTTTCGTCAAATTTTCAGGAATCATCAGTCATTACGAGATCTCGGATTTTTAGTCATTTTCAAGTTCATCGGGTCATCGTGACGTCATCCAGGCGCCATTTTGTAAAAATCATCTCATGATCATATCTTCATAACGGAATGTCATTTTTCATTCATATTTGGCATGATGAATATTCATATCAATCTGAACAATTCCAACTTTTCAAACGCGCGCGTACGCGTACGTCCGCGCGTCAGTGCGCGCGCAAAATTTAAAAATGCTCAAAATCACTCATGGATCAAACCAAAATCCATTTCAGGGCATTTTAAGCAATTCAAAAATTTCCGTGCGTAAGCGCCCGCGCGCGCGTTTTGCGCGTGCGCAACTCGTAAATAACGTAAAAACGCCGTTTTTTCACTTGATTTACAATTCTGAGACATTTCTTGACCATTTCTATCAATTTAGAATCGATTTCAAATGACCATAACGCCGCACGCGCGCGTCAAAATTTAAAATCCGTGCGCGCGTCTATAGGGCAAATAACGTAAAAACATGCAAAAACATGCCCCTTTAAAATCCGCCATAGCTCGTTAAAAAGCATGGGGACCCCCCATTTTTTTTACATTTTCTGAAAGCCTATGAATTGAAGATTTGAATTCATGAAAAAAATTTGGGGGTCGAACAGTCGGAACGTTTCCATATTCTCATGTGAACTCAAAATTTCATTTTTTCAATTATGACGTCATGTTTTTTACCTTTAATCAAGACTATCTCGCTTATTGTTGGTCGATTTTCGCCGGGATTTCAGTATGTTGTAGCTGAGACAATGCTCTTATATACCAATTGCCTTTATTTTTCATTTAGAGATTTGCATCATGGTCTTATCTTACGATAAACGGAGGCATGTCATTTTTTTCACATTTTGCGTGTATTGTCTATGGGATATGACCTTTTTCTAATTCTTGATTCTACATTCCCGTCTTTTTTGAGCAACAGCTCCTTTATTTCTGCTCGATTTTCGCCCAGCTTTGAGTATGTTGTAGCTGAGAAAATTCTCTATCGTAAGTGTGCCATTTATTTTTTAATCAGATGTCAGGAACATATCGAAATTTGAACTGGAAGATATGATTTAGGAATCCAATTTTCCATCTACGTGTTATCTCTATGGACTATATTCTGGTCCATCGGTAAAGCACTGGTCTCACATCCTCATGGTCCCTGGTTCGACTCCCGGCGACGGCGGTGTAATTTTTTTTTTTTTTTTTTTTTTTTTTTTAATACATTTTTTGCCCTTTTATATTACCATCTTCATCGACTACGTTTATACAATTACAAACAATGCCATAACTGCGTTATTTTGTCTGTTATGTCTATTGCAATGCAGTGTACATTAGTTTATGTACAACCCTATTGCAAATATGATTCATGAACGTGTACTGAACCTTTAGGGTGAACTTTGCTTAATACTAAAAATCAAATTGTCCTGTGTCTGTGATGCTAGTCTCCTTCTCAGACCTGAATATTTTTTTAGTTCATCAGGTCATCGAACATTAGATAAACTGGTGATTAGACCGCAAATAGATTACCCAACACAAAACGTCTTAGAATGTTCTTAGAACACATTTATTAGGTCTGCTACATCTTCGTCTTTAATAATAGTTACAAAACATTTTTATTAGATCCGTTTCGTCTTCGACTTTAATAAACGTTCATAAAACGTTTTTTATTAGGTCTGCTGCGTCTTTGTCTTTAATAAACGTTCACAAAATGTTTTTATTAGGCCTGCTACGTCTTCGTCTTTAACAAACGTTCACAAAACGTTTTCAGAACGTTTCCTAAACGTTTACAAAACGTTTTTTATTAGGTCGGCTATTAGGTCTGCTACGTCCTCGTCTTTAATAAACGTTCACAAAACGTTTTCAGAACGTTCCCAAAACGTTCATAAAACGCTTTTTAATTGGTCCGCTACGTCTTTGTCTTGAATAAACGTTCACACAATATTTTCAGAACGTTCACAAAACGCTTCCAATACGTTTTCTTTAGGTCCGCTACGTTTTTGTTTTCAATTAACGTTCACAAAACATTAACAAAACGTTTTTATTAGGTCCCCTACGTTTTCGTCTTTAATAAACGTTAACAAAACGATTTCAGAACGTTCTCAAAACATTTTTCTTATGTATGCTACGTCTTCGTATTTAATAGACGTTCACAAAACGTTTTCAGAACGTTCATAAAACATTTACAAAACTTATTTATTAGGTCATCTATGTCTTTGTCTTTTATAGACGTTCGTAAAATGTTTTCAGAACGTTCAGAAAACGTTTGTTTTTTAGGTCTCCTACGTCTTTGTCTTTAATAAACGTTTTCAAAACATTTTCAGAACGTTGACAAAACGTTTACAAAACGTTTGTATTAGGTCATCTATGTCTTCATCTTTCATAAACGTTCGCAAAACGTTTTCAGAACGTTCAGAAAACGTTTGTTTTTTAGGTCTGCTACGTCTTCGTCTTTAATAAACGTTTTCAAAACATTTTCTGAACGTTGACAAAACGTTTACAAAATGTTTGTATTAGGTCTGTTACGTCTTAAACGTTCACAAAATGTTTTCATAATGTTTACAAAACGTTTTCGGAACATTCATAAAACGTTTATATAACGTTTTTATTAGTTCTGCTTCAGCTTCATTTTAAATAAATGTTCACAGAATGTTTTCAGAAAGTTCACAAAAAGGTTTTCATAACTTAAAAAAAAAACCCGTTTTTATCACGTCCGCTACGTTTTAGTCTTTAGTAAACGTTCACAAAACGTTTTCAGAACATTCACAAAATGGTTTTATTACATCTGCTACGTCTTCGTCTTTAAAAAAACGTTCGCAAAACATTTTTAGAAGGTTCATAAATCGTTTACAAAACATTTTTATTAGGTCCGCTACATCTTTGTCTTTAATAAACGTTCACAAAACGTTTTTATCAGGGCTGTTTCCTCTTTGTAAATTTTCTCTCAATGGGGACTTTAATTGGGAATGACTATAATCCTCTTGATGACCATGATAATGAGATAGTTATGTTGAATGTGATACAAACCCTGATGATGAAAATGATGAATAAATGGCCAACTGTGATATACCTTTCATAATCATAGATATCATATCCTTATCAAAAAGACGACAGACCACCTAATTCGTCTGATCAAATGACGAATTAAATCTCGTTTTTATTTATTCTCTTTATTGGTATCCACTTTTTTGTGCAGTCGAAATCTCAGAACTGGCCCTGTAATTTTTTGTCAAATTTTCATGAATTATCAGTCCTTACGAGATCTCGCTTTTTTACTCATTTTCAAGTTCATCAGATCATCGTGACGTCATCCAGGCGCCATTTTGTAAATATCATTTTATGATCATATCTTCTTAACGGAATGTCATTTCTCATTCATACTTAGCATTATGAATATTCGTATCAATCTGAATAATTCCATTCATTTAGACGCGCGCGTACGCGTACGTCCGCGCGTCGGTGCGCGCGCAAAAATAAAAAATGCTCAGAATCGACTCATATTCATTTTCCACACGTTTCAGGCCATTTTAAGCATTTCAAAAATTTGCGCGCGTCCGCGTCCGCGCGCGCCATATTTGCGCGCGCACACCAATGAAAACGTAAAAACACCGTTTTTTCACTTGATTTGCGATCCTAATACTTTTCTTAATAATTCGCAACAATTGAAAGTCGATTTCAACTCCTCATAAGGCCGCACGCGCGCGTCAAGGTCTAAATTCACGATTAAAGGTATAATGTCAATTTTTCTCAATTTGCGTGTATTCTCTATGGGACATGACCTTTATGTAATTCTTGATTTTACATTCTCTTCTTCTTTGATCAACATCTCCCTTATTTCTGCTTGATTTTCGCCCATCTTTAAGTATGTTGCCGCTGAGAAAATTCTCTATCTTATGCATTCATATGTTTTTTAATCAAATGTCGAAAACATGTCGAAATTTTGACTGGAAAACCTGATATTAGAATTCCGTTTTAAATCAACGTGTTATCTCTATGAGCTGTTTTCAGGTATACCTTCAAAGCACTTGCCTCACATGCTCAAGGTCCCTGGTTCGAGTCCCGGAGGGAAGGGGCAATTTTTTTTTTCCGTTTGCTTTATTTTTACATGTTATATTACTTTTCTCTTTAACTATATTACATATACAGTCACAGTCGATGAAATAAACTGCTGGTTTTGGCCCGTTATGACAATAGCAATGCAGCGCAAAGTAGTTTATGTACAACCCTATTGAACATCTGATTCGTTAACGTGAAATAAACCTTTTGTTCAACCTTTCATTATACTGCGATATCAAAACGTCCAATATCACTTGTGTTAGTCCCCTATTCAGAAGTAAATATTGATCAATAGTCTTTACCATCGACTTTCTAACTGTCCATGTCAAAACCTAAAAGACGCCGACAGACCACCTAATTCGTCACGAGTCTATGACGAATTCTATTCTCGTATTTATGTTAAAATTGTTAACATCATTAAGTGTACCTTCAGGTTGAGGCACATCTTTAACATTTAACGTCGGCGTTATCGGGCAGTGTTTATAAGACATCATTTTATCAAAAAATATCCACATCGAACTCTTTTAAACAAAGAAACAGCTCGGAAGAAACTGGAGCATAATCAATGACACTAGCATTGTCATAAGTAAAAGCCCTCCTCTCCCTATCGGCACCTACTCTCCCATTTACAATGTGGACATCCAAATTTCTACAAAGAGAAACCAATTTATGACTATTATTGTTCACATATCCATCTTAATTAAACCTTTCAGTGCAGATATTAAAATCTTCAAGGTCTTTCTTACTACTGAAATCTTCATCAAAGAAATCAACATTAACAGCACTTTGAATTCCATCATTGAACACAGCAAAATCATCAAGGTGACCAGTCCGAGCAGTAAAATATCCCATCAGTAAAAAAAAAAGGTAAAGCATACTTTGCCTTAAGCTTAATACAGTCATTAATAATCACATCATCCCAATCATCCTCATAATACTTGGAACCCTTATGAGGTATATAGACAGAAGCAATTAGAATGGAAAAGGATGGTAACACCAATTTAACCCACAATACATGATCTGAGCATGTCTCACTTAAAACCTGAAAAGAACAGTCAAGTTTCTTAGAAATTAAAATAGCTAAACCATGAACCCCACCAAATGAATGAACTGGGGTTTTCTTACCAGCAGAAATGCAATGAAAATTTGGGGGGAAAATGAATCTATTAGATCAGTGCGGGTCTCACTTAAACAGGCTATACATCAAAGTGTTTTACATAGTCATTTATAATTCCGTTGTGACATTTCCTTCGAAGGCCACACACATTTAAAGCAAGAAAACGAGTTAAAATAGAAGAAGAACAAAGGTAATTATGATCAAGAGAATGAGTGGATGTACATGTATGATAAGACACATCAGGAGTAAAGTCATCACAGGCACGTGCCTCTTCTTCATATAGCTCCAGGAATAAATCTACATCACGAATCTTCCCTTCATCCCATCAAAGATGGAGTAAGTCATCAATGGTATCCAGCATCTTCTTCTCCTCTCTTGCTCCTCTCTTTATAATGTAATGAACCTTGCCATCAACCGTCCACACACGAACAATATTGGCGTCTTGCTTCATTGCCTGCACCAAGCCACCAACCTGCTCCGAAGACGAGTAAGATCATCAGCAATGAATACATGCTTGAGGTCGTCTTTCTTCTTCAGCTCTTTCTTCCTCCTCATAACTGCTGCCTTAGCATCCCTACGACGATAAAATCTTGCAATAATGGGTCGCACCTTGCCAGAAGCAGTACCTCCCAGACGATGACAAGTAAAGAGATCTGTACTGGAGATTTCAGCCCCCAGCTCCTTGGCAAGGTTTACAACAACCTGCGAGGTATCTTCATCCTCAGTTTCCGGTAGACCATATATGTTGATGTTGTCTTTCCGAGTGTACTGCTCCAACCTCTCAATCTCTGCCCTATTGACCCGGACTTGGGCCTGTGCTTTATTCAATCCCGTTTGCAACTCTGTCACTGCAGCCACCTCTGCCCGGAGACTCTCGACTAGCTCACGACACGTGTTGAGGCAGTCACAGCCGCACTCCCTACCTCAACTAGTACAGGCTTCATCGCTGCCAGTACCTCCTGTACTATAGGCCGGAGTTTATCAGACTCATCTCCTCTTTTCTGCTTCTTAAACAGTCCAGATTCACCAAGTGCTTTCTCCACCGACCTTTCAAATGTCCCCTTAATAGTAACCTCATCATCATCGACTCCATTTACCTCGTCATTAACTACGGAATACATGTTACGTGCTTTCCCGCCTGTCGCCATCTTGGTCCCGTTCCGACTAACTATCTCCGATTTTCACTAGTTTTTAGTGTGAAACCAGATATTCTAGAAATTATGTAACATCATTTGAAGAATGGAGAAGTGATCACTTAGAGACTAGGATAGTTATTTATTTTTCTTCGCATATGGTAGGATTACCTCGGATTATTATTTTGTTAACACCTGCCAAGAATGTTTGCAAAGATGGCCGCTATTCCTTACTCCAAGATGAGATATTTATAGAAAATATAAAATGTGTAATCATGAATGTGAAGTTACAATATGCACTTCAAAGTCAACAAGTGAACTTGGAACTTTGTAAAATTAAGATAAAAAGAATTTGCTATCAAATATTCCAAAGGAAAACAAAATAAACAAAATCAAAAATTAAAACAATTGCAGAACAAATAAAATGAACTGTCTGTTAAAGTTGATCAGTTGATGAAAACCCAACAAACATATAATATCCAGGAAATGGAAGAAATTGAAAAAAAGCTTGATAAACTATATGTATAGAAATGTAGAGGTGCCTATATTAGAGCCAGAGAAATGTGGTTAGAGCATGGGGAAAAGTCAACAAAATATTTTTTGAAAAGGAAATTCGTTAATGGTAAAGAAAAGGATATGGATTCGATTACGTACGAAGGCAAAACTGTTACGACTCCGAATGAAGTTTTTTATGTTACTACTGAGTATTACAGTATTACTCGCCAAATGAAAATATTTGTATTGACGATGTTGATACTTATTTCAAGAACACGGAGTTTAAATGAAAACGACTCACTTAGTTGTGAAGGTCCCTTAACAGAAAAGAAATTATCAAGCCATTGTATCAATGAAAAATAATAAATCACCTGGCGGAGCTGGGTTAAGTGCCGAGTTTTATAAATGTTTTTGGAACGGCATTAAAGATATATTAGTTCAAAGCTTAAATAAAGCATACGAAACTGGAGAGTTATCAGATAGTCCAAAACATGCAACAGTTACGTTGTTATACAAAAAGGGCGATAGGAAAAAATTGGATAACTGGAGGCCCATTTCTTTATTATATACATACTACAAAATTATAGGAAGGGTCCTATCTAAACGGTTGCAAAATGTTGTTCATACTATAGTTTCTTTTTGACAAACTGGTTATGTAAAAAGTAACCCTGCTTCAAAAAAAATTAAGATTGGTTCAGGATGTAATCGATTATTACAATACAATAGAAAAGAATGGAATTATACTCTTTTTAGACTTCAAAAAGGCTTTTGATTGTGTTAGTCATATCTTTCATTTTGAAACTCTGAAAAGATTTAATGTTAAAGAGTCTTTTGTAAAGTGGGTCACTGTGTTGTATAAAAAAGCTCAAGGTAAAATAATTAATAATGGATGGATTTCACAACCCTTTGACTTACACAGAGGTGTTAGAACGGATGCCCTCTATCCGCATTACTGTTTGTTTTAGTTGTAGAAGTGATGGCAACACGGATAAGATCCAATTTAAACATTAATGGTATACGTGTGCCAATGACAGAATCACCTTATGAATATAATTTAAAGATTTCTCAGCTAGCTCATGATAGGACATTATTCGTTGATTCTGTGAATTTTTCAGGAATTTTACGCAATCGTTGCCCGTGATTATCGTCATTTCTTTGGCCATCGTCCACGGATTGTAATTTGGAAAGACATGTAGAGTAAAAACATCCGGCTACTGAGGTCTCCTCAAGCTAGCAAAAACAAGTGGAAATAGTGGTATTAAAAGGAAATATTTTGGCCCAGTTGGTAAAATCCTTAAGTTAAAACATACCAAATTTGACAAAGGTTTAACCCATATGCTATGCGTTTGTTTATTTTGTATTTAAAAAAAAAATCTTATTCGGTCAGAGCTCTGATGCAGCAGCAACTTCACTTGGCCAAAACTGTTATAACAATGCAAAATAACTACAGATGGCGCTCTTTGCGTATATTGAACAGAGCCCTTGATTCGGGGCTCTGAGTTTAACCATTGAACGATGGAGATTGAATTAGCTCGGTTCCAGAGAATAGACAAGAGATAGACAAGAGACTTTAGCTAAATAATTGAAGGTAAATGATGGGGGTCAAATATATTTTTCTTCCACCATATAACCTAAGAT
>CM057155.1:33142660-33153503 GCA_029962745.1 Echinometra lucunter
TCATTATTTCTTCTTTAAGTTCTTTTTAAAAAATATTATTTTTATTTAAATGGATAAGTCTGTTTGTTTGCTCAGTCGGTCTATACTGATAGGCCTCTATAAGTGTTTAAGGAAATTTGTCATGAAGTTTTTCATTGTGTCTTCTTAAAAAAAACAAACAAACAAAAAAAACATCGAGTTTGTGTTTTTGTTTTGATCGTGAGCAGTGAGGTTCGCCTCACAAAAAGTACTCCCAAACCGGACAAAAAATCGTGTATCCCACCATTCACATTAACTAAAAGATCAATAAAGAGACAAAAAAATTATTTCCTACTCAATTTCTTACTCTTGTCACTCACATTCATTACAGAGCATTCAAATTCACACATTTTTGCACAAGGAGTGATATCGGTCATTTGAACATTAATTCTGAGTAAGCGAATTAATTTTCAGAAGTGCAATTTTACTTAAGGTCATTCAAATTCATGAATGGGCATGGCATGATTATTATCTGGCTCTGATTAATGATATGCCTAGAGGCTATGGGTTCCAAGACTATATTACCTGCAATCATGGATGTCGATAGGGGGGGAGGGGTATGGGGGTATATCCCCAAATATTTTGGGTAGGGAGATGGCCTGTATTATCACCCCCCCCCCCCCCAATAATTCACCATAAAAATTGCATGGCCCGCACCGGCCCCCTGTAACCCCCTGAAACAAAGAAAAAGAATGATAGATAAAAGCGAAAAAGAATATAGAAAGAATAAAAACTGAATCCTCGACCGCGCGCGATCGAAATTCATGCCTCCACCTTTGCCAGATTCCGGGCCAAATCAGAAATATATCGCTTTTGATTACTAGAAATGGAGGTTATTACAGAGTACAAAACTTGAACAAATGATTCTATTCTAGCACTGTGTCAGCCACGATTGAAGTTGATCCGTCAAATGGTTAAGTTATCGCAAGGATGAGCAATTTTCATATTTACAATGTCATCTATGACCTTTGACCTTGTAACCCCCAAATCTAATCAGGTCATTATCCCTCCCATTATGCATACATGGCCCAAGTTTGAAGTGATCCATCAAATGGTTCTTAACTTATAGCGAGAACAAGCCATTTTCTTGTAAATGATGACCTCTATGACCTTTGACCTTTGACCTTGCGACCCCAAAACCTATTCAGATCATTGTCGCTCCCATAATTATGTCTGCATGACCCAAGTTTGAAGTTGATCCGTCGAATGGTTTTTAAGTTATCGCGAAAACAAGCCATTTTCAAGTATATAATGACCTTTGTGACATTTGACCTTTGACTGCGTGACACCAAAATCTAATCAGATCATTGTCCCTCCCATGTGCATACATGTGCCCAGTTTGAAGTTGATCCGTCACATGGTTCCTCACAGTGGCGTAATGAGCCAAAATATTTTTTTTTGGGGGGGGGGGGGGCTCAATCTTTGCGAGGAGCGAAGCGACCAACCCTGAGGGAGTGTAGCGACCGAGCCGGGGTACCCCCCCCCCCTCACGATACGGAGCTTTTTCATTTTTTTCGACTTAAATTCCAACTTCAGTTCAGTTCAATTTTTATTTTCTCTCATTTCCAACAAAAGGATTTCTTTTTATTGGGGCCGTAGTGAGCACACGAAGCGTGTGAATCACTTAATGAGCGCGCGAAGCGCGCTCCCTAGGGGGGGAGGGTGCAGGGAGGGGGGAGTTTCCCCCCTCCCGCGCGAAGCGCGAAAGCTCCGACGTTTGATGACATGTACTGTTATGGATAAACGTGTCATGAATCTACTGACCGGAAAAGGATATTTTTTTCATGAACTTGGAACATGATTATGAAAACATGCAGCCCAAATAATCTTCTTAAATTTCAAACAAATGCCAGCGTTACACAAAATACTTTATTACTTCTGATAATAATACAGACAAAGACAGTATGAAATAGAAAGGACGAGCATGGAGAGGGTGTGATGCGGTGGGGTACCAGGGTTTCACTCCCACAGTGGCTAGCTAGGATTTCATTTTAGTGGGGGCGGTTGTGAGCGCGCGAAGCGCGCTCCCTAGGGGGAGGGTGCAGGGAGGGGGGAGTTTTTCCCCTCCCGCGCGAAGCGCGGAAGCTCCGACGTTTCTTTGAATTGATCCTTGTCTGCTCCCGCTCTTCTTACGTTCTCTTACCTTTTTTTCTTTTCTCGCTCCTGCTTTTTTTTCCTTCTACTTTTTCTTTCTTTTTTGTTGGCGTTTTGGAGGGGTGACCGCCCCCATCGCCCCCCCCCCCCCCCGGCTACGCAAGTGCACTCCCATGGTAAAGGAGTTTTTTGCAGTATTAATGGTTTGCAACTCTGTAAAAGAACACTATTTGGGACCTCAAACTTAAAGCCCGTGTCTAGCTATGGTAAATCTAAAAATACTCATTATCAAAGTTTGAATCCATTGTCCATTGGTTGAAATTTATATGGGGGGGGGGGGGGGCTGGCGCCCCCCAAAGCCCCCCCTTCCAGTACGCCAGTGGTTCCTCAATTATAGAGAACCAAAATGGGACGGACGGACAGACAACCCGTTAACATAATGCCTCCAGCATCCACCTTCAGTGGGCGGAGACATAACCAAAGAGAGGGAGAGAGAGAGAGAGAGAGAGAGAGAGAGAGATAGTGAAAAAAAGGAAAAGAAAAACCCTTTCATAGCCTACAGACTGCACTGAACCGCGCGTGGTTCAGCGCCCGTGATTACGGTCGCACGCCTGTAAATATTTCCCCATAGGCCCCTGTGTTAAAATGGAATTTGATAAATTCATGAAAAAAAAAGTGTTTATAATGACACCATTGAAACTTTTGTCTTTAAGAGTTCATACATCATTCTTTAATTGTTTTTCAGCATTTTTTCTAGGTAGAGGGCCTGAATCCCAGACTAACAAAACTTGGTCAAAGCTCCAGTATAGTTGTAAGGCTTTTTGCCACACTAATAAAGTCCCCTTAGAATCCACCTGGGACCAACTGCTGCTCTCTCTTGGGACTGATCTAAACCAGTAATTATCCCGCTCTATGCACATATGAAACACAGTGTTCAACTATGTATCTCTGATTTTATATGAATATTTTTTTCAACTATGATGTCATCTTCGGCACGGGTTGGAGGAATCTCTGAAAATGACCGGAGCTATTTACACGCGTGCGACCTTGTGGCTAACTTTTTATGGATTTTTTGCGTTTTTTTTACAGCACTGATCCCTATATAATTTTCGAACATCTCCGTAGCCTTCAGTTTTGTCCACGAGCGTGTGAACTCTTAGTCCACGTCCTGGACGATTTTTACTGATTGGGCAAACCATAACCAACACACACACGCCCGGGCCCGCGCCCTCCACTGATTCACTTACCCCCAGTGATTCACCTTACCCACTGATTCACTTTCCCCGAAAAAATCTACTATTCAGGGTGTGTGTATGCGTGTTATGGGGTTGTAGTGTGTTGGGTGTTTGGTAGTCGTGTCGTACAAAATTAACAACAGTCCAGGAGGTGGACTAGTGAACTCTTCGCGTTTGGACGTCACTTTCAAGTTTTACGGATTTTTCTTTTTTTAAGGAATGTTGAATGTTGGACTTTGAACCAAACACAAATAATTAGTTATATGTGAATTATTAGCGTTATGTGTATTCTGCAAACCCTTGTAACCTTTTTGTCAGTCTCTATAGACTAATGGCCTGATTTGTGAGATCAAGAAGTTTGCATGTCTTCTTTCCTTTATATCCCCCTTTACAGAATATGGGTAAGATAGAGTGACTGGCAGTTTTAGGTTTGGCTCAATGATTTTTTTGAATATTGTGTATCTGTGGAAAATAGAGTCTGAAAATCTAGATTAGCAGATGTTCCCCGACAATACGCTCGCAAACTATGAGTACGTCACCCTGCCGTGCTGCACTTACTCCACATTCGCCTATTACTATATAATAGTCTAGAGCTGCCAGGGTTAACCTACAGTAAAACCTGGATTTTAAGACCCAAGAGGTAAGTTCCTCATTTTCTTCCATTCTTGAAACTGATGCGTCTGTTTGTTTGCTCAACCGGTTAACTGATCTGTAATTTCTAACGGATTTTTTTCTTTCCTTTTCTTTTTAAATTTTTTGATCGTGAAATGAGTGAGGTTCGCCTCCCGTATTCTATTACCAGGGAGATGGGAGTCCAATCTCCTTGCTACTACCAAGCGGGGATCGGATAAAATTTTACAAAATCCTCCATCCCACCCTCCACATAAAATGATATTATCAGTGAAGAAACCATTAGTAAGAAATTGGTGCCTTTTTTATTTTGTATAGTCTACTTTTGTCGAATTCGAAAAAGTGAAAAAGTGAGCTGCTTGAGTGTGGATTAGAGTTCCTGGCCGAATGTAATTCTGGAGGTAATTCTTTTTTTTTTCCGGGGGGGGGGGGGGGGCTTCAAATTATCGTCATTTGGGGATGCGCCATTCAAGGAAGCAACGTTTGAGCAAGTAATAGTTTACGACAATAACAATGCACGCATGTTAATATATCTTTTGGTTTCTATCGTTGATTTCTTTCCAGTCATTCATTGTTATTATTTTGTTAAATTTGTGTTTTTGATTTCATATAATTCTTCCTTTATTCTTTCCTTTATTTTTGCACCTTCCTTCATCTTGTCTTCTGTCCTTCCGTATGTATTTCTTTATTTTCCTTTCTTTCATCCGTTATGTTTTCCTTAATAGAAGAAGAAACAAAGTTTGTTTCGTCTTCTATTTACCTTTATCTTTCCAGATCACTCGTGCAGTTTTCTTTGATTCTCCTTTTCCCTTTTCAATCCATTCTTCCATCTTTCTTCATAATTTTTACGTGTTTGAGATTTTCTTTCTATGTTTACGCAGATTTACTGTACTTACGCAGATAGACTAAGGGCTGACGATGGAGAGAGAGAGAGAGAGAGAGAGAGAGAGAGAGAGGAGAAAGAAAGAGAGGAAGCGAGTCGGAAAGTGAGAGCCATAGAGTTACGAATATTCCTCTCCTGATTTTTTGAACTCTATTGTAAGAGCGCTGTTTAGGGATGATCTGTTTCCGCTTTTGTGGACCTTTACAGGTAGGCACTTTTGAGGCGACTGTGAAGTGAGGGCGACAACGAAGTTCTTCTTTCAGCGACTTGATTGAAGAATATCTATCATACTTTAACTATTTTGTTAACGGAATAAACGCCATTGTCATCAATTTCATAACGACAAAAAAATTGCCAGCGTCACTGGGATTCGATCCATTGACTAGCATGACTAGTAATACATCGAGCTCTGACAGTGGCTTTGACCACTGCGCCACGAGCAGTTGACGAGGCAATTGCACAGAAATAGAAGACGTAGAAAGCTCATGCGTACTCGAAAACATAGCCAGCGTTCGTACGGGATCACGTGATATCCACCATTTTGGTTAGTCCTCTGTTTACGTCCGCTCACTGTATTTTCGACGGGCTAGAATTTCTTGTATTTTTTACTGCTTTCTTAGCTCTGTGTTGTTTTTGCGGCATATAACTCTACCAGTCGTTAAGAGAATGGATGCAGGAAGGCTTCTACAGGTTAGTGGATTTTATTTAATGCAGTCTTGAAATATTATCAGGGTGTAAAGAGACTGTCAATAACGGTGTTCTGTGTAGCCCGTATTTGTAGTTGTAGTCCCATCTGTTCATTTTGATGTGTTATATTAATGGTACAACAGTAATGTATGTTCAAAATCCTACCTAGAAAGCCTAGATTAACGTAAAGCTTGTTGTTAAATCATACTAAGCTTTTTTTTATTTGGTATTTGCAACTTTTGCTTTTGTCTAACAATTATTAATAATGAAATTGGATCTAGTCACGGCATGGTGGTGTAGTCTACACCTGTACACCGTGGAACTTTTGACTAAAAATTTTTAATATGTCTTGATAGTTACTTCTCTTTTTTCATTTTTGTTTGAATTTCCAAATTTTTTGGAATATTCCTTTTTTAGTCAAAGAGATTATTTACATGACAGTTGGATAAGTTTTAGGCCTACTTATGCTATATTTTTTCAGGAAATTGATTGTAATTCTTAGATTAGAAATTAGTTTGAGCCATGGTATTTACGGTAACGGTTACGACTTAATGCGAGGTAACCTATCAACATGATTTTTTTTTCCTTTCCAATTCTAGATTTCCAAGAGGACATCATTCTTCTGAAGGAATTCCCAGCGAATAAGAGAAGAGATTGTTTTACGCCCAGCCAGTATTCAAGTTTATGTTCCAACCACTTTGTAGAGGAAAGCAGAGAGAAGCTTCGATCCTACTGGGCAGGCAATTCAAGTGTGTTGATTCAGGCATTTTCTTGTCCTTGTCGTCAGAAGCTTCACCACAAAGATGCTTTCTCATATACTGATTTAAAGATTGATGCATCTGATCCATTTGAGTATGATGCAATATGGTTTGTTATTTATCACTATGAACGTGCATTCTGTTTACTTTTTGTGCTCATTTGATACCTTGCATTATGCTCATGCAACGCAACTTCAGTCACTGAAATGATATTCAAGTTTGTGCCCATTTCCGTAACTTGCCTTAATTTGCCATTTTCAGAGATTATATTGTAAATACATGTATATGTATATGTATATTTTGTACTTAAGTGTTGTACAGTTGCAATAGTTTTGTACTTAAGTATTGTACAGTTGTGGAAGACTGATAAATGTATGAGTGGTGCTCATCTCAGCTTGATGTAATATAGCATGATGCAATATACTGTCTTTAAGAAAATCCTTGCTTTCACAGCTGAGTGTCATGATCAGGACATCACTGATTTTGGTTTGGTGGGATGTAGATTCCCAAGTCAATTTTTTTTTTTCCTTCTTAAAAGTACTCCATGTCTCATGAAGTGTCGCAAGTGCAGAATTTATTTCATTATCAAATGTCACACCAGAATATTTCAACTGCCAATAAATCATTACCATTTTACTTTGCTGCAGTATGAGATGCCCAGAAAAAATGGAAAGTGATAGGTGTGATACATGTATGAGTGGTACTTATTAAGTAAAATTTGCAACAGCATGTTGCATAGTATACTGCTGTAATAGGTTCATATGTATGAGCTGTGATTCTATTGTGATATGCTCTAGTTTACTTGCCTTTGTTGTGCCTTTTCCCAATTTTATGCCAATTATTTCCAGTGCAGTTTTATTAAGATACGGTTGAAGAAACATAACAATGTGTAGAATGTAATCTATACTGCTATTTTTCTCTTGTATGAGTTAGTGTGAAAACATAAAGTATTCATCATGGATACTGAAGAACGATCACCATTAGAATTTAAAAGGAGTTCTGAATTTTTCAATATAAGCCTGTTGACATATGTACCTGTTTGTTTGAAAATATGAATAGCTTGTGCTAAGTTTGTTTAGCAAGAAATGTTTTGTGCATTGGCATAACTCACAAAATACAAAGGAAAAAAGAATCTTGAACTTGACTAGAAAAATATTCTGACAAAATTATGTAATGCATGTACATGTAACGTGTCTTGTAAGTTGACTATTTTTGTTGCATTTTTATGCTATTGGGCTTATATGATGATCATATAGCAATTGACTCCATAGGGGCTGTACGCAGAATTTTCGGGGGGAAGGGGGGGGGGGCAAGACGTGTAAAATTTTCAAAAAAGCCCAAATGCTAGGGAGCAAAGCCACCGAGCAAGGGCTTTTTGCATTTTTCAAAAAATCTGGGGTTACCCCCCCCCCCCCCCCCCGTTGGGTACGGCCATGGACTCCATGTAATGTACGTACTGAGTAGGGAAAAACATATTTCTGTACAGGGGCTTTTTCCTACTTCTGTTCAATTCATTCCAAATTGCATTTTGTGTTGAACCTAATGACAATTTTATGGGGGCTCTTTTGCAACTTACAAGGGCTATTTTTTACATTTGGGGCCTCGGGGGGGGGGCAATTCATCTGTAGCCCTCCAGTAATTTTTCCCCTACTAATTCCCTACTAAGTAATTAATTGGAGGTTCATAGCGTATTCTCTAATTTATTACTTGTTACTTGCCAATGTGTTTGCCAGTTTCTACATCACCATTTTCACATTATTGCTGTTACTGATAATGTGAACCTTGAATTTTTCCTGGAGGAAAGAATAAACATTGAACGTTACTTAATTGAAATAATCTGTAGCCTGTCAAATTTTATTTGGGTGGCATGGGGTGGCATAGTTTAGAAAATTTTCTTTACATTTGTCCTTTTGGTTGTTTGTATGTGTGTTTGACTGTTTGTTTGTTGTTGTTTGTGAAGTGCGCTGAAATATATGAAGTTGATTGAGTAAATATTTGTTTAAAGTGATTACACAATGGTAAACAAAATTTTGATATATGATCGAGAATGGAATTCTAAGAAGAATGACATTTAAAATATGATTTTCAATCGAAATCAATGCATTTTGGCTAATTTTCTCGTGACAAGTTATGAGCTGACCCCCCAAAATTGAGCATGAGGTATGACGTAAAAGTGGGTACCCAGCTTCGCGCATTGCAGTTGTGCTACGCGCTAGACTGTACAACATGTATTATACCTTGCGCGCATTTTGCTAGAAGTGCGCGACAAGGTACCCACTTTGACGTCATTTTGACGTCAAAGTGGGTACCCAGCTGAAACTGGGTCACAGCTGAGGGGTCAAAAATATCCTGAAATCTCACCACATTTGGGGGCTTCCTTGGCAACACGACTTTTTAAAAAACTTTAGGCGGACGATTTTCTGCTAATAAAATCATGCTCTTTTAAATGAGCTAACATTGTTTCACCATTGGGTACCCCCTTTAAGCATTTGTGTGATGAAGAATGACATCGTGTGTGAGTTTATATGTGGTGTTGGGAGGACTGAGCACGTGAATGATATTACATGTGCATGTACTGTGATTGTGTGAAAGTGACTCATAAGTCCCCCCCCCCCCCCCCTCCCCTCCCCTGAGGGGAAAAAATCAAAGTTTAATCGACTCTTTAAATTTAGATTTTCAAAATCAGGGAGTATGAATGAATTTGGACAAATTATGGTTAGGATGTTCATTGAAATACATGTACAAATCACATCCCTCCAGCTCAGTTTTTAAAAATGAAAAAAAAAAGCACAAAAAGCAATACTTCATTCCACGTATTTCTTTTTATTTTATGAGAAGCTCCCTCCCCAAATATTAAAAAATCAAATTAGATAAGAAAATGTGTCTTGAAAGAGAACCCAAACTTAAAGAAAACTGACAAGAAAATTATAAGGACACTAACTGTTAAAATGAAACTTAGATACTAAAATGGAGAATAACGTATTATCTTGAAAGAGTTGATTAGAAGCTTTCTTTATTCATCTTGGCAAAAAAAAAAAAATAACTTGTACTACCGGTGTGCAAGTAGATAATGCACACGATCAATTGGCTTATGAATAGGTAGGCCAACCTCGGAATGCATGGCCTCTATGGAGAAAATTTCAAAACAGAAATTGACAGTGTCATATACGGTCGAGTGGGCTTGCCGAAGAGACCGAGGACTAAGCAAGATGGCGGCGTGTGCACTCAAGCGAATCGCCCAGCGGGTCCGACGGCGATACCGCGATGCGTGCTTTGTGAATGGGTATGCGCCTTCTACGTCTTCTATTTCTGTGGGCAATTGGTGCACTTTATCGATTTATACCCGGATTCATTTCTAGTCTTAACTTCTCAGACATGATTATTTTTACCCCTCACTTTACAGTCGCCTCAAAAGTGCCTACCACCTTTACAGCACTGATCTCTATAATTTTCGAACATCTCCGTTCGTAGCCTTAGTTTCGCCCACGCTTGTATATTGGTTGTGAACCAAAAACCCGCCGATAATTGCGCTATATGTGTTTTGCAGACCCTCGTAAGCTTTCTGTCAGTCTCTACAGACAAATGGCCTGAATTGTGAGATCAAGAAGTTTGCATGTCTTCTTTCCTTTATATCCCCCTGTACAGAATATGGGTAAGATACAGCCAGTGACTGGCAGTGTTAGGTTTAGCTCAAGGATTTTTTGAATATTGTGTATCTGTGGAAAACAGAGTCTGAAAATATAGATTAGCATGCAGGAAGATCCCCGACACAAACTTTGAGTACTTTACCATGCTATTATTCTTGAAACTGATGCGTCTGTTTGTTTTCTCAACCGGTTTTAAGTGATCTGTAATTTCTAACGTATTTTTTCTGTCCTTTTCTTTTTAAAATTTTTGATCGTGAAATGACTGTGAGGTTCGCCTCACGTATTCTACTACCAGGGAGATGGGAGTCCCATCTCCTTGCTACTATACCAAGCGGGGATCGGATAAAACGTTACAAAATCCTCCATCCCACCATCCACATAAAATAATATCAGTGAAGAAACCATTAGTAAGAAATTGGTGCCTTTTTGTTTTTTTAAAGTCTAATTTTTGTCGAATTCGAAAAAATAAATAATGGAGCTGCTTGAGTGTGAATTAGAGTTTCCGGCCGAACGTAATTCTAGAGGTAATTCATTTTTTTTCGGGGGGGGGGGGGGGGGGGCTTCAAATTATCGTCATTTGGGGACGCGCCATTCAAGGAAGCAACGTGTGAGCAAGAAGCAGTTTACGACAATAATTATGCAAGGATATTAATATATCTTTTGGTTTCTATCACTGATTTCTTTCCCGTCTTTCATTGTTATTTGTTAAATCCGTATTTTTTATTTCATATATTTCTTCCCTTGTTCTTTCCTTATTTTTGCACCTTCCTTCATCTTGTCTTCTGTCCTTCCTTAATTTATTATTTCTTTATTTTCCTTTCTTTCATCCGTTATGTTTTCCTTAATAGAAGAAGAAACAAAGTTTGTTTCGTCTTCTATTTACCTTTGTCT